>JANSTQ010138175.1:0-13274 GCA_026167885.1 Bergia puertoricense
GCTATTTCATCACGCGCGTCCTTATTTTCTTATTTTTTACAATAGAGAGGAAAAGTTGGATAATAAATCTCTTATTACGGGCGAGTCCAATACTACATGACTCGTAAAAATATCCGGCCATACTCCATAATTGACTGTCTAATAAGATATATATATATCACAACAAAGTATAGTAGTATTAAATAGCAATGAAACTGACAACCAACAAACAGTCAAAAAGTACTGGCATCTTAAGGGGTATCACAAGTCATAATGATGAGGCAAAACTGAAACGAAATTAGGACTAATGTAGTCAGACTCTTACATATACGCATTATTGACAAAACATTATGGTCAAAGACATATCTGTACCGACTTTACAGTCAACGGAAGTGATGCGAGGACCGTACTCAGAAGACGTTTTCTTGTAGTTTTCAAGATTGTGGCGAAGTTGTAGACAGGCTTTGAACATTTTGAAGACGGCGACAAGTCCAAGAAAGACAAATCTGCTGTAGCACGATGTTCTTTCCAAACTGATCGAAATAACAGGTCCAGAAGATGATTTGAGTGCAAGCTAGCACCTTTTCATTTTCTTGGCCAAATGGTCGAAGTTCCAGTTCAATTTATTTTGAACTTGCAATCTGGAATTTTGAAATCTACAACGAAATTCTGATTATGGTTTACACGTTACTTCCTTTTACTGTAATGGTGGAAACGTTACCTGATCGACTGACTACAGAGTATAACTACAGAAAAAACCCAGGCAGCAGACAACATTCAAACTCGGCCTGACTGTTGGGGATGATCACTAAAAACAGGTCACTTTAGTCACAGTGAATTCGCAAAAAACACATCAATCTTAAAACAAAGTCACTTGCAATGTCAGACAATTCGTGATGATAGCAAGCACAATCGGCCAAGTTAATCAGTGAAAGGTCTCTCGCGTATGTGGGAGCACATGCATGTTAGGACGGAATACATCCTCGGGCGTCCGCCCCAAAGTAGGGGAAGTATACTAATATTGGTTATGGAGAAAACAAAAAAACGGAAAGGAACAGTCCTTTCATTACGTGAACTTATTTACGAGATTCTTCCAACTTAATCACTTTCACTTGAAGAGGGAAACGCCGCTGGAGGTCAATTCAGTAAATGGCCTCATTAGTCAGTGTCGAGCTTTCTATCCTTGATTTTGCTCGAGAAGTCAGCAATGATAAATCTCATATCGATGATTTTCAAGTTCACTCTTTTATTCTTTTTTATACAAACGTCTAATTTGGGGGCTGAGGCTGGATGTTCTTAACTATTTTGAGGATTTCAGCGTCTAATGTTCTGAAAATGTTTTTAATTTTTTAGGATTGGGTACAGTAATTTAGTGTTTTCTTAAGATATATACAAGTGTCACTAGTTGCCTTTGTGTATCCACATTCGGAGTAGCCATAAGGCGATGTTGCACGAACATTAGGCACTATTTTACGGTTTAACAACAAGTTATCTCCACTAAATACAGTATGTAAAATAAACGTTCTCTACGTATCCCCAACTTCAGCTTGTTCTCAGCATGTTCTTAAATTTTGGGATTTTTCCAGCCTCAACGTTCTTCTATAAAAGGTTCTTATATAAAAAAAAATAGTGCACACTGGAAGGATGCAAGCATACAACTATTGATATTCACTCCCACATTACAGACATTTCAAAATCAGTACAGATAGTAGGCAACGCATAGTGTATGTTTTTATATTTCGCTTTCGTATATGTTACAAGACATGTAACATTATCACAAGTATTTTATATTCAAAGGACCGTTTCTGAACAAATTAAAACGCTTTAACAAAGAATGCAACACTTGTACACCTGTAGACCATTATGATCTGGCGCTCTGAGACACTGAAATCATACAAGTACAAAAATATGACTTACTTGTACTGAAATAATGCCAAAACTTCGGGGGGATTGCGTGACCTATCTTTTGCTAGTTATGTGCCGCTGGCCCTTCAGAGCCCCATCCTCATAATAGTCACTTTTGTAGACAATCATAGAACCCTTCTTAGTCACTTGTCACTATGATTTCTAACAATGGAAGAGCTTTTAACAGTGTTAAATCATTACAATTTACATGCTGTATGTCTGAAACCACTTGCAACAACTTTTTTATCTTACGTCATCACACACCGTATGTCTGAAACTGTAGCGGATGCAGGGTTGTTTCACATGGTTTGATCGAACCCTCAAACCCAAGGGGAAAAAATGCTTGAACAGGTATATTTTTACAAAAGCGGTATCGGTTGAAAAATGTTCACTACTATTTTAAATCGACACCCCCTCGCTAAAATCCTTGGTCCGTCTCAGAAATGCCACATGACTAAAACGAATGTTTTAAATCTTTAAAACTATCAGTTTGTAACAAAAAAGACTGAAAGCAATCTGAGTTTGTTGACAGTCACCAGTCAGTTCCCTTAGTCACAGCTAGCTCTCACCCTTTCAGCACAGCCAGTTTATCAACATGTATTTTCTCCTTACAATACTATTAAATACAAAAGAAGTTGTTTGACTGTGGGATCTCACACAGTAAAACTAGTGTTTCTAAAATGTAAAGCGAAATTCTCCCAAACTTTTCAAAAGGAAATTATGGGACTAGTACAGTTTAGGAGAATTTAACAACACGTCATCAGCTCAAATGGTAGAACAACGGTAATCTATTCCGGATGTCCTGTGCTCGAATCCCGCCGGGGACAGAGATTTTTTCACTTTCCCTGTGTGGACCATTTCCTATATAAGACAGTTCCCTTGGTCAATAGCTGTGGTGCTCCCACGAAAAAACGTTACCAACTGAGTGATCGCCATGATACCAAACGCCAGTAGTGCGTTTAGATGCGAACAGACAGCAAGACTATTTCTGCATACATTTGCAGTATAAACAGATATACAGCCAGACGAGTCGGGGTTTTCAAACAACAACAACAACAATAACAATATTGATTTATTGGCACTTTGAAAACATTTAGTTTACATCAGTGGGTATCCAATAAATGTATATGAGAAGTAGTTATTCCTTAGTTTTAATATGCTAGACTATTCTAATCTAAATATAATCTATTTCAAAGCATTTTGCTTAACAAAGGGAATCAATTCAGTCTGTTGTGGCGATAGTGTCAACAATCAACTTCTCTATTTCAATATTCCTCACGCTTCGGAAAGCTAAACACAGTTGAAGCAAGTCACCAATATTTTCAGGTTCTAGCCAAAGACAAGCGGCCTCAAGAGTTTTTCATGGTCGACTTCAAATAACGCAGCTTGCACTGAAACCATCAGTGATGAGCAGTGGTCACCTTCTATGGGTCAATCATTTTCAATATATAATGATGCGTGATTAAACTGTTGCACATTTATGCCATAAATAGTTTGGATTGTTTCGACCACTTCAATGAAAAGTATGCTTTGTGTTCAAATAGTTATGGATTCCACGAAACTTGTTGCGTGCGTCCAGATACACGAGGGATTAGACGGCACAACATTCCGTCATGGCGGTATCTCTTGGAGATTTATTCCCTAGTGACGGAATATGTCTCTCGTGAATAAAAAAAATTCAGACTTTTTGTCCAGAAAGTATTTGTATGGGCTTTATTTACTTTCTAGCAACATTCCATAAGTAAAAGCGATCTTTATAAACTGTTGTATGCGCACTGATTAGCGATAATCAACGCCTTTCAGACTACTCACGGGACTAAATTTCCTTCAGTGCTTTTAGCCCCTTGGCCTTGGGCAAAATTAAGTAATTTTTCGCACAAGTACATGCTTTTTCAGATTATAACGAATACACTAAATACAAATTGTTATTTTCTCAGCCACAGGGAGCTCTTTTTTTTGGTTGCCGAAAACACTATTCAAGTCCGATGCAAGAATTTGGGGCATTCAAAGCGGCTCGTTTCATTTCCATAGCTACAAACCAAGTTTGCGCGACAATGCTGCCGATTACGCGTGCAAAATGTAAACCATCATTCTTTTTATTTGACTGCCGAGCAGTTTACTGTCCCTGTTGGGCTTCAAAGAATACGGATGCTTCCCGCAACGCACAAGATTAGTTCGACCTACAGGATCTACCGGCCCGTAATCTACCTTTTTTCTGTGTCCGCCCTCCCGGCCGCGAGCTAAGTCTATGACTGTGATAATTATAGCAGGCTATTTGGGTGCTGAATATAAAAATAGTTTCGGTTGTCTGTACGAGCTCGTGGTTTTGATGCAAGGGCAATCTTATGTACTAATGAGCAATAGAAATCCCCCACCCAGACCCTGCTTACTTTGTTTTACACGATTTGAAAATAATGAATAGAAACGGAAGAGGTTCTACTCATTATGACAGTTTTGTGACAAAGTACTTTATATTGCCTGCTAACGATTGATATGTGTATGCGTGAGCGGGTGTCTGCAGGATGATTAACAATGAATAACCAGGAACACTCGAGACAGATAAAACGACTAACTGAAGAGATAGGATCAAAAATATTGAACCAAACATGTTACAGAGTCAATTCTTATTGAGGGTAAGTGAGTTCACAATTAGTTAAAACTCATAACAACTATATTTTCAAAGCTTATGTCAAAATGCGTCTTACTAATTAACTTTCTAACATCAGAGAATGTTTACATTTTTTAAATCTTGTTCAATTCTATGAATTCAGTGAGGAAAGTTGTGTTTTCCCCTAAAATGATTATTATTTGACAATTTGTTAAGAAGCATTAACAGTTTAGGAATTAAGACTAACAAAACGCTTTAATTATTGTTTCTTTCAGTTCATTTGTATGTTTATTCTATCCGTATCGATCAAAACAGCGTCGCCAAGACCTCTAGTACTACGTCACGTGCAGAAAAGCGCGGCTCGCGTCACCAAATCAAGTGTTTTACGGCCGAAATTCCATCGAAGCAATACGAAGCAACAACTGAAGCAAAAAGTTTCAGAAAAAGTTATTGTCACTACGCCTAAACTGCTTGATATATCTTCAAAACCGACGCTTGTGAAAAAAGTTTATCTACAAAATCGGAATCAGTACCTGATTCATATTCCCGCCAATAGAACAGGTAAACTTCGCGGAGCTGTGGATAACTCGAACCAATACAGTAAGTCGCATAATTTCCTTGTTTAATACTTATACGAATGAGGTATCGCGGATTTAATTAGATAAGATTCACGAGATCAGAAACAATCTTCCCGAATTTAGCAAAAGAAAATTAAAATGGCTTTATTATAGTCAGTTTGGCTGCGATGGCCAGATATAAGTTTGCGACGAAAACCGGATTCTAGACCAGTACATGGCAGTAGTTACGCATCACAACACAGCGTGTGCCCCTGACATTTGCTTGTCTTTTACGCAAAACTCAAGTATTGTCATTTGGAATTACCATTAGTTTAAGAAGTACTTAGCTATTGTGAGACAATAAGAACACCTCGGGCGATCTGGTAATAGTTCGCATGAATCTCTTGTCGAGTCTTGATGATATTTAAGGTAATGAAAATGGGTTTGAAACATAAAGTTTAAGTTTTGTAAGCCGACTAGAAAGTAATACGTGAACAGTTGTTGCCTTTCAGCCTGAGTCTTTTGAACCGTGATCCGCCTTGGCTAACCGAACTAATTTTAATTAACTGTTTAAAACAAGTGTCTGAAACGCTTACAATACAAACTAACAAAAGAAAACCGCCTCTTAAATTTAAAATACCATCTCCTGATAGATAAATTCTGTAAAAGTACCACAATTGCAACCAATTTAGTCTTAAAATTGTGATTTGTCTCTTAATTTCACATTACCATAGTCATAGATTCCTGATCCTCCACTTTACCGTGAAAAAAAATTAGAAATGATTAGATAAAGCTAGTTCAGTTGTGTTGATATATTACTTAATTGGTCGCAAATTTTATTTATTTATTTGAAAATTTGTACCAATTTTAGTCTAGTTTTATTGATCCAATCGTTACTCTGAGCTTGAAGTTTCTAGTCAGATACAAATTTAAGCCTTGACCATTTTACAACAGTTGTTCCTATTACCAAGAAAGGTTGTAAAGTTGTTAATGCCATCAGAGACTTCGTTAGTTTTTGGGTGGCAGACTTGAGTTATGACAACTGCGAGCTAAAACTGCAGACAATACGTAAAATCAAGTTTGTATTTCAATTTTATGATAACAATATTAATAATAATAATAATTGTGGTGCTTATATAGCGCTTTTATACACAAAGTCTCAAAGTGCTTGACAATCATGTCAGTCACCAGCGCCAATGGCTGCCATTACAGTATTTTTAAAAGCAGGCCACAACACCGGTATTACCCTACTCTTTTCGAGAAGTGTGTGGGTTCTTTTAAGTCCCCCGATAGAACGTCGAGAGCTTAACGTCCCTGTCCACGGACGGTGTGGCGAAAGAAGGTCGCCCCCAAAGTTCAACCCTCGACCAGGCCGGGGTTTGAACGCGGGACCTCCTGGTTGGCAGTCGGCAGAGATCTCACCAACTGCGCTAACCTCGCGCACATGAATAGATTTGGTGTATGTGCACGAAGCAGGAACAAATTTGAAAACAAACGAGGCTGAATTTGCCATAAAAAATACAAATGAGTTGCCTTCGCCATTTACCTTGTTCTCAGGAAAATATGTTGTATGTAAAGACTAAAAATCATGGATACAAAAATACGCTGTAGTTTTACCGTCCGTTGAACGTGCTAGTCCAAACCAACCGTTAACACGGTAATTCATATAAACGATAAGGTATAAATTAGTTTTTGTCATTTAACCCGCTTATACTTTGCCACTTTCCACTTCGTGGAAATGCCGTCTGGGTAACGCATCATCATCATCATCATTATTATTATTATTAAGCAGATTTTCTAGTCTTGAACTTTGAACTTGTTGATGCAGAACACTTCACGTGAGAGGTTCAATAATGACTCCTAATCCTTCAACGGATGTTTCCAGATACACCGTGGACAGCCAATTATGCACTTGAAGGACAATTTTAGTTTATTCTAAGGTTTTTAAGTTTATTTATTTCAAATTGAACAATAGGACTTGTTTTATACATGCAATGTGATGGTGTGCATTGAATGGCCGGGGTCGATGCTTATATAACCCCAAGAGTTAATTGGAAACCTTTGCTGGAGGTTTGACATTTATTAATAATGCTAGTGACTATAAGTGATAACGAAACAACATGTATTTCTTGTATATAGTTGATATTTTAATCAAGAATGTGTTGGAGGTAAACGCAAAATGAAATAAACAGGCCTGGTATATATTTAGTTTTGTCGCGTCAAAAAAAGATTTTATTGTTTGAGGTTTAACGGTCTTATAATTGTGATAAGTTGCAGACAGGTGAATGATGTTCTGCATTTTCATATAGTAATGACCAAATTGCCAAGCTGGTGGTGGTCCATTTGAAATATGTTTAAAAAAATAATTTTAAAATTAAAATCTGCGTGAAAACACCATGACACAGTCTAGTACTGTTTTATCTATGGTAAGTTTGACCACGTGGGCATAGAAACTTTACTGAGAACTATTACGTTTTCATAACTCGTCAGATCTAGAAACTAGAAATCTTTAACTGAAACTTCGGGTTACCTCACGTAAGGATTTTCGGTTATATTATTTATCTTTTAAATTACCATTGGTCATAAAGCGCGGACTCATTACGTGACAAGCAGACGATATATTTGGACTCCCACCGCGTGTCCGAAGGGTGTGAGGTAACGACTCCAAACAAGTAAAAACAAACATAATTACTAATTGGGATCGTTTTGTCCTTCAAATCTTCTCACAGCGCGCGTCTGTCACCGCTCATCCTTCAAACCAGATCATTCCTCCTCCTCCTAAGCCCTTTCATATCCTGTCAAAAGTTTTACAATTGATTTTAAATTGGAGCAATTGAAAATTACAAAGGAAATCGTAAGTTAAATTTTTAAAAAACCTCCCACAGATTGTTGACCTTCAAACTGAACGTGTTATTTCAAAAACAGAAGGAATCCGGTTTTCTGGTATGAACGCATAACACGAATTGTTATACTGTCACCTAGCAGCAAAGGCCAACATTGTTTCTTTAAAAATCATTTTAAAGGTAGTTTGTTAATGATTTGTAGCCTCTGTGACTATGGGATAGTTCATTAGAAATCATACGTTATGGTGGAGTATTTAAATCAGTTCTAAGAAAGTATTCACGCTTCAGCTATATTCCCTTGATAACAATATTTCATGTCTCAAACCACGCGTGCTTTGAGTGAGAGTAAAACTGAAAATGAATGTGGTTGAATTAAGACGTTTGAGAAAGTAATGTTGCTGAACGCCCAAAGATGTTTAATATAGTTACGATACGAAATTCGATGGTGAAAGGCACGAAGACTAGCTGCCGACCTAGCGAGGTCAGTCAAGGCTCGGTTTGGTCCAGAGTTCACTGCCTTTGTTCGACTGACAAGGTGGTCTGTTACACTGATGTATAGAAAATGTTAACAAAAAGAAGCTCCAAAGGGTGCTATAAGCGAGTGAATTTAACCTGAAACTGAATTTAAGCAGTTCAAGTGTTTAAAGTAAAAAATTGTTGTGCTGCTTTTTTTCCTCATCTTTTGCTTTCCTATCGGGCATCAGAAGCAAAACAATCTCGAGTGTGTATCTAAAACTAGCATAATTACAACTTAGAAATAAAAACAGGTAGAGAATCTCATCCTTAAAAGTGGCGGGCACTACTCGGTTTGAATGCTATCTACGAAATCAATATTAAGAAGGGCGGGCATTACTCATAGTAAGTTCAATACATTACTGATTCGAGTGATCTTTTCTTTTCTGACGTAAGAGTTGGGTAAACAGCTTCAATTTAATATTTTTGAGTGTGGCAAAACAACTGACAGCAGTTGATAAACTTGGCAACGAGTTCAAATACAAGATTTGTGGCTGGTATACAATCAAGAGTTATCAGATATTCTGCCTACAAGGAATATTTACGTGGCTTGAGTGTACTCTTTCTAGTATATTGTCGGTGTCGCAGTAGTCGAGTGGTTAGCGTATCGAACCCCAACCTGACCCTTGAGCAAGGCATCTTACTAGACTCAACTTGTTCCGGTCGACTCAGCTGTGTAAATGAGTACCAGCTTCTACTAGGGACTAACCTGCGTTGGATTAGCGTCTTGACCAGGGATAGTTATAGACCTTCATCCGCTTAGCACTACGGAAATCGGAGTTAAGCACTGGCCTCATGAGCCACTTGGCTCGGGAAAGAATTTAGTCGGCTTATTTTATATACTAATATTTGCGGCTCAGCGAATATTCTGGTCTATTTACCTCCACTTCATGGAATAATCACTTACTAACCGCCAGGGTCTGTTTAGATGCCAACCTCAAATTCTCTAAAAACATCTCAACAATCTGCATTTCTGCATGGCAAACTGGGCAATCAATATTACACTTACAGCTTGAATACTAAGCGCAAGAACAAGCTTATATCGCTAACATTGAGATTCCAAATTAGCGTTGTTAAAATACTGAGCAGTTAAACTTCAAGAAAGTAATCAATATTGCGGCTGTATCCTATAAACCACTGTTCAAAAAATGTTCTTGTTATTTTCTTCACCTTTTTTCCCTGTGTTTTATTTTACTGTGTTTTATTTCTAATGTTTGTAACACAATGTTTGAAAAAAAAATTAGTTACTATTAACTTTCGAATATATTGTAAAGGTTTTATACAGGTAGAACCCTCGAGTAAGAATTTTATATCTGAACAGTTGTATAATAAGGAACCTGCAATGATTTATACATGTACTAGAAAGCAAAAAGATATGAAAAAAAATAAGAATTAAAAAATTAAGAGCAAGCACAGAACGAGTAGTCCAGAATCTTTCTGCGTTCATGAACAGATGGGTTCTTGTCTCAACCGTTGTTCAGTGAAGTTTACCTAAAGGTTTGAGAGTTATCCTTGGGTTCAGATTAAAACCATGGCAATCCCCAGTTGAGGAGTGATCTCAAGCCAGTAATCCTGTATTCTAAACGCATAGCCATAGACGCAAATTTTAAAATTGCGAAGCAATATTACTCTGGTGAAAGTTGTCTGATCTTGTGATGGTGCTTGTTTTGAAACGCAGCACTTTCGAAATTACACCACCAACTGTACAACTTAAGTGCGGTACGTAAACTTGCAGTTTTATGACTTAAGCCTGGTTTACATTTGTGAAATAAGCACAAGCACAAGATCAAGCACAAGCGAAAGTTGTTCACACACGTGAAATAAGCACAAGGAAAATGAGCCATACGCACACGCAAAAATGTCTGTGCGCGTGGAGGAATGGTAACGACAACAGGTCAAGGGCGCTTGTGTTTATGTTTGTTTCACGGATGTTCACACTGGAGAGACAAGCGAAATAAGAATAAGCACAAGAAAAAGGAAAAAATGTTTCTTTTTCTTTTTCTTGTGCTTGTTTTTGTGCTTGTTCTTATTTCACAAGTGTGGACCAGGCTTAATGAAGTGGTGTTTAATCGATGTTATTTTATTTTCATCTTTTATCTTCTTTCTCTTCCACTTCAGCTCTGCTTTTCATGGAGTCTGTCGGGAAAAGTATTGTGCGGCTACGTGGTGTTAAGTCCGGAGCATTCCTGGCAATGGACAAGAATGGATTGCCATACATTTCCGTAAGTATTTTGTTAGATCTTACTCCGATAAATCGAAACGCCCTAGAACATCCAAAATTTCTAAACACCATACGATAATCTTAACATTTCGAATAACTTGTGTTTTCATGATAGAAGGTTTGGAAAAAACAAGGGGTCGTGTTAATTTTCATAGGGGGGGTTGTCAGTTTAAATTTTTGGTAATTTGGAAAGTAGGGATGAAAAAAAATATTACAAAGTTAGCTCACTTGGTCCACTTTATACGTTTTCATTACCGCATAAATTCACTCGGTTCCTTCTCAACTTCAAGGACTTTGGTTCTCTGATTCGTTGGTTTGGCGGGGAGGGAAGTCAGAAAGATTTTGTCTTCAAAAGAAGGCGGGGTTCTTAAACAGTTTGAATCTCGGTTAGTGGCTTTACTGGTGTGTACCGTCCAACACGTTATTATTGCCTGGGTGTCAGTCTTTGCATTTCGGCTGGACTGTAGCTTCACAACTTTAAAAGAAGCTACAGGAAAATAAAATTTACTTTGCATTATTGTGAATCAATATAATACTATACTTTAAAAAGTTGACTAAACATATTATTAACCGTATCTATCACATATTTGGCCAAAAGAACTCGCAAGTTCAGGGCATTTTGACCTTGAAAGCAAGCGCGGTCTAATCGGCCTCCATAGACTTGGCCAAACGGACTCGCGGATTGGTTTGCAAGTCGATTGGCAGCTCGGTAACCAAACCAAGCGAATTAGCGAACGAAGGTTGCGTTGACCTTACACTGCCTTGGGAATCTATTTGGTCAAGATTTATCTCATGAAAACTATAACTCGAAGTGTAAAGTCATGAAAAACATCTGAAACTATTGTGGTAGCTTAACAATAATGATTAACACACATGTGTCTGTGTTGCAATTGCAGGACGTGCTAAATGACGAATGTTTATTCAAGGAAAGACTAAAAAAGAATGGTTTCCATACATTTTCATCATACAAGTATAGTGGGCTGAATTCAGGCAACGCAGTTGGTGAATGGTACTTGGCAATCAAGAGAAACGGAAAATTCAAACTAGCCGTTAACACAGACCAAACTCAGCACTCGACTCACTTTACCGTAATACCCGTCCAAACGACCAATCCAAACAATGGCTAACAGATACAGTCACACTTCGCACACCAACAAATATATACTATAAGCATATCGTGTAGGCACCTCAGAAAAAAAGAACTGGGAAAATGAACATAAAGCAGCAATCCTGGCTTCATAAAGTCCAAACGGCTGAAACACCGCTGAAACGCAGAACGCGCTGAACTGCACACTGAACGTGTGTGGCTGGAGCACAAAGGCCTCAACATCATTTGAATTATCCGGTTGTATTTCACAAAAGGATGATGCAACTTAAATTAGCATGGAAACCACGGACCGGACGAGACTGATCCCCCACGGTTGCATAAAATGTTATTTTTTTAACGCGGATGTTCGAATTTTGTACAAAAATTAGTATTGGCATCGAAAGCAATGTGCGACTCTTTCCCCATCACACAAGAATAACTTATACTCAATTTAGAGATCACGTGAGGAAAACCCTCAACCGTTAAGAACTGTAAATATTTTAACTACAAAAATTATTTTCGAGAAAAAAATAACACTTGTTTTAATTAGAAATTCAGCATATGTACAGTTGGACACAACGTGTCTATAAACAATTGCCTTTGGAAAAACCTTGGATTTTTTAAACAAAAGAGAGATAAATTCCCCTTGTTGAAAACGGGGTTTTTCAAAATGTTTCCTGCTCTGTCTATTATATAAATTGAGAAAAAGAAGGCAAGACAATCTGTAATCTATATTATACTGAAATTGTAAACGGAACAATTTCGTCTTTGTTGGATGGCAGCAGTATTATTTTCAGACTACGTGCTTTAGTAATACATACGTACGCTATATTTTTCGATCACAGCACTATATTTTATATATTGGACTGAATATTATGAAGCTGGGCGAACACATTGGAAACTTTCTCTAGAGAAATGCATAAATACTAAATCCTATTTAAAGGGTTTTTGGTAAGCTGAAGATACAGCAACGTAATAACCCATAAGCAGTCAAGAAAAAGTTTGAAGCAAAGGAATCAGCGTTAGACATCATAGTCTAGTAATGATCTGCACAAAATTATTTATATGCAGTTTACGACCTTACTAAAACACTGACATCGAAGTCAATTACGGCTATTGATGCACAATACTGTTTCGCTTTTTGCATAATCTGATTGACTAAATATTTATTGTAAAAATGTTGTAAATAGCCATGAGTGTGTTCTTAAAATTAATTTATTTTTACAGACTCAACTAAATGTATATTTCGGCTCAGTCTTAACAAACGTCACTTTTAACCTACTGAATGATTTAATACTGCATGGGTTGAAAGTTATTGAGAAACAATAACAAAATAAAACTGTTCCAAGCTGTTCTTATCAAGAGAAACTGTGGTGGCATGATTAATAACTCTTGCTGAGCCCCCATAACCCTACTCGTAATCTCTCATCACCCTTTGTTCTACTCGCTCGTATATCAAAACTCGACACAATAACACTTCTCCTTTTACTACTACTACTACTACTACTACTACTACTACTACTACTACTACTACTACTACTACTACTACTACTACTACTAC
>JANSTQ010138186.1:0-13271 GCA_026167885.1 Bergia puertoricense
AATTTAAATTTAAAAATCTAAGATGACGTACAAAATTCTACTAAATTAAAATGTATGGAAACAGGAAATTATTTGGCACTCTTGGGGGGTAAATGGCTTTTGAAATACACAGGTCATGACGTTACTGGCCGCAATCAACAAGAAATTCTCTTTATCCAATGAAACTAAACACTATTAGAATTCAGTTCTGTTTCAAATACTCCCAAGACAAAAGTATTCTAAAACAATGAGACATTTCTACATCTCTACCTTCAGATGTCCCTGGTGGAATCGTGTCTCTCTTCTCCATCTTACAATCAGCCTGAGTAAGTAACGATGACAGAATTATCACACCAACACAACGTTACTGACCTATCAGAATACAAAATATTTTCCATGTTCTATATAGATTCTGGTTGGCGCCTGCCAGAACAACCCTGGTTGAACCGCAGACGAACGATGATGATGATGATGATAGAAAATAGATGAATCTCAAAGCAATGTAAATTTGCGAATAGGCACATTTAATTGACATTTTAATGTAAGTGTATTTTCATTACATGTATGATCCAAACACACGCAACTTTTACTTAAAAATAATACAACTTGATTTTGGTTTCTATTGACCACTCGCCTTCTGTGGTGACAGCGGGGCTTGTACTTTCAGTCATGTATGGTACCGTAGGCACATTGTCTTGTTTATTCGTGTTTATGATGGGGGATGGTGGAGGTATTGCTCACTTGTATGTGTGGCGGAGGATGGGAATTAACTGTTTAGCTACATGTTAAAGGGATAAAGATGTATTTTCTAGTCACATATATGTTGCGACATGATTGTTGTCATTTTAGTCAAGTGTGTTGTGAGGGTGGGTGGTTGTCTTGTTCACTCATATGTGAGGTGAGGATGGGAACTGCAATCTTGAGCCATATGTCAGAGAGAGTGTGAAGTACATTTACTGTTTAGTGGCAAAAGTGGTGAGGGAGTTGTACTGTCTTGTCACATGATGTGGGAGAGGGAGTTGTACTGTCTTGTCACATGCTGTAGGGGAGGGGGTTGCACTGCCTAGTCACATGATGTGAGGAAGGAAGTTATATTGTCTTATCACATGCTGTAAGGGAGAGGGTTGTACTGTCTAGTCACGTGATGTGAGGGAGGAAGTTATATTGTCTTATCACATGCTGTAAGGGAGAGGGTTGTACTGTCTAGTCACATGATGTGGGGGAGAGAGTTGTATTGTCTTGTCACATGGTGTGGGGGAGGGAGTTATACTGTCTAGTCATGTGATTGGGGGAGGGAGTTGTACTGTCTTGTCACATGCTGTAAGGGAGAGGGTTGTACTGTCTAGTCACATGATGTGGGGAAGGGAGTTGCACTGTCTCGTCACATACTGTAGGGGAGAGGGTTCCACTGTCTAGTCACATGATGTGGGGGAGGGAGTAATACTGTCTAGTCACGTGATGTGGGGGAGGGAGTTGTACTGTTTTGTCATACTGTGGGGGAGGGGGTTGTACTATCTAGTCATACTGTGGGGAAAGGGGTTGTACTGTACTATTTAGTTGTGTGTAGAATAAGTTATGTAGTCATGTAATCTCCCAACATATTGTAGGACTTAAATAGTCCATGCACTTCTCAAAAAGAGTTGGGTGATACCAGTGTCACCTACATTCAGTTTTTTCAATGTGGCTGTTGTCTGTGCTCCATGGTCAATCACTGACCATTTAGCGGCTGTTGATATATGTTTGTGGGTTCAAACTTGGGAGCTGTGTCTTAATAATGTAGCAAAAGCGTGCTGCACTAATGTCAAGATACACCACCATTACTTCTACAAATACTATTATTAACTCAGCTTGCAAACTGGCCTGGACCCTACCTTTTGTACACGAAAATTGAGCAAAGAAGACGATGGCTTGCTGTCGTTTCCGAAACCCTTGCTGGTCCCTGGCCATAATGAGGCTTTGTTAGGTTCAATATCAGAGACTTTCCTCAAACCAACATCTGCAGTCGAGCTGGAGCTACTGGGTTTGTCAGATTGCAGCTTTCCAAGGTGAAATGGCATCAAATTAGATTTACATCCATCTGATAGCAAAGATGAAGGCCAATGCTTGATACTAGTCTCCATGTGATCGAAGGTTGATAACAAACTGGCTGGTTTCACTGGCTGTATGTTAAGATGAAACAAAAGTACTTGCTAGATCAAATTGTCCAATTCATTGTACATCAAAGTATACATCAGTCAGTAGTCTGCAGCAGAAGGAGGGTGAGATTATTGAATCCTGGGTTGACATTTTGGCAATTACTTTTGGTAAGTTTACCATCCAAAAGCAGAACCATGTGCTTTTTACTTTTACACATAAACACATTTGCAATTGATTTGTTTTATAATTTTTTTACCCTCTCCCCTCTCCTCTACCCTGTCATCACATCCCTACCCTGTCTCCTCTTCCCCTACCCTCTCTCCTCTCCTCTATCCTGTTCCCTCTCCCCCTACCATGTCCCTTGTCCCCCTACCCTGTTTACTCTCCCTCTACCCTGTCCCCTCTTCCCCCTTTATGAAGACATGGGAACAAATAAGCTCTGTTGTAGTCAGATGTTTCAGCCATCATCAGGTAACAAACAGTGAGTTTAAAGCCTCTCTCAGACACTAACATCAGTTTCTAAGTATATGCAACTACAAAACTGAAGACACTAGTGCTGGGCTAGACATTAACACTGGCCTGATGGCCCAAACTGAAGACACTAGTGTTGGGCTATACAATAACACTGGCCTGATGGCCCAAACTGAAGACACTAGTGCTGGGCTAGACATTAACACTGGCCTAATGGCCCAAACTGAAGACACTAGTGCTGGGCTAGAAATCAACACTGGCCTGATGGCCCAAACTGAAGACACTAGTGCTGGGCTAGACATTAACACTGGCCTGATGGCCCAAACTGAAGACACTTGTGCTGGGCTAGACATTAACACTGGCCTGATGGCCCAAACTGAAGACGCTTGTGCTGGGCTAGACATTAACACTGGCCTGATGGCCCAACCTGAAGACACTTGTGCTGGGCTAGACATTAACACTGGCCTGACGGCCCAAACTGAAGACACTTGTGCTGGGCTGGACATCAACACTGGCCTGATGGCCCAAACTGAAGACACTAGTGCTGGGCTAGATATCAACACTGGCCCAATGGCCCAAAGCCCTTTTTAAGCTCTTCAGACCAGATCAGGCCAGTAACTGAAAAATGATGGCCCGATTCCGCCAGCAACTCTTTTAAAAAATCATTTTGTAAATTCTGTTAATGAGAAAACACCTGTCAATTTTCTGATGAACGAGATATTAAAACTCAGTTAGTATTAGGACAACCGTAACCTGGACAGTGTTAACTTATGAAATCGACAAGGATGAGGATGTGCAGACCACCACCATGTTTAAATGACTTAAATTGTCAATACTTTTTCTACATTGGACCAGTTCACTTTCATGCTGGGCCAGCAAGTTTTGATGCTTAATGCCGAGCACTGCTGGTGCAAAAATGATACAATTGACTGCTGATGAAAATGTAAGTTCTTGATAAGTTATTCACTTATTCTCCTTTTAACACTTGGGAGAAATTAGTTTCTCACACAAAGTCACTTTAGTCATATTTGCACTAATCACTCTTCAAATGTAGAAACAACTTGAAGGGAAACTTACCATTTTACTGGCAGTGTTTCGTGCAGTAAGCTGACCTTCATCTGATGGCATTGATTTGGAATCCTCACAATTCTTGTCACCTATGCAGAGATCTAAAGATACAACAAACTCTCATATTATGTCCTGACAATTTTCAGAAAATTTTACTGTGCCTAGCAATTTGAGATAGCGATTTTGTAACTTGTGTGCTTAAGAACAAAACAAGGAGCATTTATTAGAGACAACAAACTTATTTAAAATATAAATAAAAATAAAATTAATGAAGTACATGAACAGCTTGTGCATAGCAAGTCTGTGTACTAGTACATGTAGGGTAGGGATTTATGGTGGCTCAAGTTTAAAACAATGACAGCATACATATTTATTAAAATTCAACCAAATTCTGGCTTTGTATAGTATAATGGATAACATGATGACTTTATCTCAACACAGTGAAGTTTAATATAGGGTTTGAAGAAACCAGCAGCACATTCTGGAGACAAACCCCAAAACCTGGGGATAAAAAAATTGCCATTTGAAAAGTTAACCATATTTTCTTACAAAATGCAATAAAATAATTATATCAAACCTGGCGCAATCTTGTCCAACACAAACTGACGAACTTTTTTTACGTTCTCTAATCTTGAAGAGTTTTTCTGCAGGATCTTACAGCCTGGGATTCCTCCAAACATGAGCAGAATGAAAGCTTCAAGGCTGATTAATGCTTTTTGATTTCCATTCCTTTCTCTGAAGGCCTGGTGGATGTCAACACACTCCAAATGGTGCTCAAGGTGTTGCATACAGCCAGCAATACCCAAGAACTCAGTCGCAGCTGTTGCACAAACAAAGGTCTGTCCTTTTATTTTCAAGTATGGTATGTGACAGCAGGCAGGCCAGCCGAGTGATGCAGTAGTGTCGAGGGACTTGCCTTGATCCATCACAGCAGGGGAACTTGTCAATTTGCAGCTTGGTTAACAAAGTGTGAACAGCAGCAGAGGAAAGCAAATATCTTGATTATGCCAAGACTCACAGTTTCCTCTTGAGACTCACAGAACTTGGATTGTCTTCCTGGTCCTACGGGAGAGACCAATTAATCTGAAGGATTTCTGGAGATTTAGTGAAATCTACCTGACAAAGATGCTTTAGATGCATTTCTGGTGATTTCAGGAAAAGCAATATTTAAAAATTTTCTAAGGAAGGATGCCCACAAACCACCCTACTGTACCTGTAAATCTGCATGTACTGTACATGTAGCTCACGTCCTGATACTCATTTCAGTCCCTCTACTTTCAAGCTTTTTACACAACAGAGGAAAAATTGGATAATTAATCTGCACAATTTCAGAGTATATTATTATCTGGTTAGGCTTCTGCAATATTTTCACTCATGTATTTTAATTCATCTTTTGGGTTCATGAAACACATGACTTGTAAATATTTCAAGCCATGTGACAGATTAAACTGTCCAGTAAGATTTAGTTAATTCTAAATGAGAGAGAAAAAAGTATAAAAATGGACTTAACATTCAATGTGACAATATTCTCTTTATGTGAATGCTCCCCACCCCCTGGGAAACCTAGAGCTCAAAATTAATGGTAACCCGTTAACCAATGGGTTACCCTGGGAATTTGACCACAGTTGAGTTCCAGATGGTCGGGCATTTGATGTACACGTATACATGTAATTGTGTCCCAAACCCCTTGGCACTACATCATCAATATTCAAGACGGTGACCAAAGTTGTCATAATTATAGTTTTCATTATTATTTAACTTGTTCAACCCCAGCCAGTTGATCAACATCTATCTTCCCTATACAACATCACTACAAAATAAGTTGTTTGGTTGTGAGAATAAAGGAAATGATCACACACAACAAGCCGTCTAATGTGAAAAGCGATATTCTTCCTGACAGTTTAAAAGGAAAGTATGGATACAGTTTAGGAGAATTTAGCAACACATCAAATGTCATGTTTGGGGCTGAGAGGGTTAGGATGGAGGTATGTTTTGCAAGAACTGTGTTTGCACGTCACATTTAAATGTTTTCCCCCAAAAGTTTATTTATTTCTAGTGTCCAATAAATGCAGAATCTTGCTTTGACTGCAAAATCCATATCCCTGCTTTGGAGCCAAATCTGAAAACGCACCCTTTATTCGCCAAATGTTAACTCTCCCACCTGTTTCACCTAGTACATGTAGCTGTCAAAACATAATTTTTGTAATCTTGAGTACTGGAAGACATTTTTTAAAATGGTGTCAGATAATTGAAAGTTTTTGAGTGGTTAATATTTGACAGCATTTTCCTTTGGAAGTTTAGACAATATAACAAATCACATACTGATCCATGGATAATTCTATTATAACACAATAGTTAAAAATTTCCCAACACTGTTTTGGACATCCAGTTACTGTTAACGAGCTGTGAAAATTTGAATGAGTTTGAGTATAACCAGATGAAGTTTTAATGTTTTAAAGTCATTGAGATACCCCAATTTCCATCTGCAAGAGAATAGCGAACAAAAATTTTGCGGGGATTTTGATCTCTTGCTGTTACTGTCACACCTTTTTTCTAAAATAAACATAATCCTATTAGAACAAGCCAATTACTGATAAGTTGAAAGTTGCACATGGCATGCCAACTGTCATGTACTTGACTGCATATCATGTAAATGTACCATTATTGTTTGTTCTTCGTCGCTTTGTACCTGTACACTGTACATGTACATTTTACCGGCACCTATTATCAAAATGTGTAAAGGAAAAATACATCTAAGAAGGTTGCTGCAACTTTGTCCAGTAGTTCAAATAAAGTAAAATTGGCTTCTACAGAGTTCAAGGGAAAACTCTGGCATTTCCGAACCTTTCCCCAGCTCTTTTAGTGCTGAAATTAAGTCCAACTCTGAACCTGAAAAATCTGTATCAGTGAGACTGGTATTGCCGTTCTCCTTGAGGCTGAATATTCTCTTACTTTCAGCAATTGTATTTTTGGATTGGCATTCTTGAGTTTCCAATATTTGGATCAGCATGAAAAGCATCAGCCGGATCAGGCCATTGCCGCTCTTGTACTTGGAACTTTTAGTTGGAGCAACTTTTTGCTTCTTCCTTCCACAAGAGTAGAAAGGACTCGGATTTCTCTTAAAATTATTCATGTAGTTTTTAAAAATAAATTGAACTCTTTCAACATGGACACAAGTCTGTCACAAAACTACTGTACCATGACTCTGAAATTGACATGTGATAGCCGTAATTGATTTGATAAACATCGTGTGCACATCAAAAGGAAACCCATTGACACCTCCGCTGACACTTGTAAACATTATCAAAACATAGTTTCCCGGGAATATTTTCGGGAGTGGAATGTACTTTTTACAATATCTCGGGATGTTTAAAAGATATTGAAATGAAATTTTCACAACATTTTAGCATTTATAACATAGTATGCAAATATAAAAAAATCCAAAAATTAATATGATTTATTTAATGTTTTTTCTAATCCTGTAACCTTAAGGCTCCACAAAGCGAATTCTTTCTAAAAAATCAAAAGCAAAAATATATATCAAACCTTTTTTTATTTACCAAGTTTATTTACTTTCGGGGGCATTCAAAAAGTACATTCGCTCAAAATTCCCCAATTTTTGACCCTCAACCCCCCCCCTGTTTGTTTTGTGATGACCCCCTCTCTGTACATACTGCTTCAAACTTCAGCCCCCCATCCCCCCCGTACATTGTAAGTGAAAAGTTGTGAAGCGGCCAGGCCTAGACATAAAAGCCCAGCCAGCACCAGTGTTCGAAAAGATGTCCTTTAGACATGAATCATGAATCACAAAGTAGAACTTTTTCAACAAAATAATTCTGTAAATAAAAGTTGAAAACTATTTTTTCATGTTTAACTGTAATCATGGTAATATTTCTTGAGAGGAACCAGGGTACAAAATAATGAATCATCACCCAGTTGGATTTATTTAACCAGCCCTGAAAGATTTTGGTCAACTTGGCAAGGAAGTTAGGTCGCTGAAAAAACAATAGCGGGGCTAGACATTAATACTGGCCTGATTGCCCCAAGGCACATTTTACCCCTTTGAGACAGTATAGCCTGTCAGCAACTTTTGAAAAGTCACTCTGTAAATTCTGTCAATGAGAAAATACATGGTCAATTTTTTGATGAATGAGATATAAAAATTCACTCCGACAGTTAATATTAGGGTGAATGTAGCCCAGACAACACCAACTGATGGCATCCATTAAATTAACATGGATGAGACTGCACAGACCCCAAACTTTTCATGTTGGGCAAGTGTGCTTTCATGCTGGGCCAGTAAGTTTTGAATTTTACTGGCCTGATGGGCCATTGACCTAAAATGCTTACTATCAAGCCCTGAATAACATAAACATATGTGTATATAAATGTTGAAACAAAATTTCAGACAGTAGCAGACAAAGGTTCTGCTTGGCACAGTTTTTCTACATGCAAGGAATTGACAACATCAAATCAGATTAAACATCACATGAATTCAGTTTCACAAAACAGTCTTCTGGGATTTTAACTAACCATACTTTAGGAAAAATTTTACTGACCCACAAAATAACTGGCTGGGTTTTCTTCCTTAATTTTTCACACAGAAAACTGTTTTTTTAGTGTGTTTTGATATAAGATCAAATATGAAAACTGAATCATTTTGACATGATTATCCTTGTTCACAATCCATTATGGTAACCAATCCTTTCATTTTGTCTTTTCTCTTCCACATGAAACCAAACAACAGAGGATTTTACATATTTCTGGGTTTTTAAGTGTAAAGATAAATAATGCAGTTACTTATTTTTGGAAATACCAAGGTCATTTAAATTTTTGATTTGCACTTTTCCATAGACTGTTACAAAAATATAATTATAAATATAAATAAGTTGTTTGGTGGTGAGAATAAAGGAATTGATCACACACAAGCTACAGTACTGACCATAAGTAACTGCACGTTAAACGGGACGATCCCAAGGGATAAGGGTCGGACCCGCGGGTCTGGTGTCCCGTAAGCTTGAAACTCAGGACCTGTCCCGTGGGCTTGCAACTTGTCCCATACGGGACAGCGCGGGACAGTTCAAATTAAGAGATAATGACCCATAGTCACGGGACAAATACCGCAACAGATATAGCTTGTTACAAAGGTTTTCAAGCAGATATATTGGTTATCGTCATAAAGAAAACAAGAAATTTTAAACTGTTTTTCGTGAAAGGAGAAATTATTGAATCTGACAGAGAACAATAAAAGTAGAATTTTTAATAGGCAAATTGACATAATCAGTGTAAATTTAAAGCAATTTGTCCGTACTTTCAGCTGAAACAAATTAAACCTGAACAAACGCTCCGCAGCTACTGTCGCGACAGTATACGTACACAACAATGGTGCTTTGTTTTAATTTGATAGATTGAGAGTCTCAGAATTGCAATCCTGGAAAGCGGAATAGATGTTCCTCAGTTTGAGTCAATGTGCAATGCGTTTCAATAGAAATGCTCGAAGCAATGGCAATGAAAATGTTCGTCATTTTGGGTGTAAGATCGATAATTTTAATTTGAAGCTACTGCAAGATTATTGCATGCTAGTTTTATATTCTTTCATGCCATAAAATGTTTTGTCACACGTTTTACCTTTTAGCCTTTGCAATACCGAATCATTCATGAACATAATCATCCCTGAATTAGAAACATGAACTGCGAAAGTAGGCCAAAATTGTTTGCTCGAGTTGTCAAGTCGTCATCGACTCGTAAGTTCAAGAGAAATCCCCAAGGGATCCATTGTCACGACAAGTTTTTTCATGATAATTAAATAAATGCATTTGGGCAGACAGACTAATTTTATCCTGTATATTTTTAAAATTGAAAAAAACTCGAAATATGTGGAGTTGCTTATCTTTTTTTGGCATTCAGTTTTCATGGTTAAACATTTTTTCAACTCTTGCTGTTCAAAAGATTCGGGTTGAGAAAGAACAGTCAAGGTTTTCATGTTTTGCTCCTAATATTCAACACAAATGCAATTAAGCATATAAAAACTCACTTTCGGGTTTTCTTTTCGAGTTGTTTGAAATATTTTAGAAACCTACGACACAAAGCTTATAGCGGGACGAACTAAAATCTCCTTTGATCGTTTCTTTGAGTAGACTGCTTACTTTGCTCATTTTTAAAAAGTATTTTAAGTGACAACAAAACTTAAACCTTAGATTTAAATAGAAAATCATGACTATTGCGTGACCATATAGCTTGTAAACAAGTGACTTTTCAATTAAATATTGTAGACATAAAAAGCAACCTAAAACAGATCCTGCGATCAAGCAGCTAGAATCTCTCAATTGTGTTTATTATGACGCTGATTTTTTGTTTCATTATATAACTGCTGTTTTTAGTTTTCCTTTCCTTTTCTTAGCTCTGATCGGCTTTTTATATATTTTATTTTATTTTGGTTAACCTTGAAACGGGATTGGTCGGATCTGTGCTTCGATCAGGTAATTAAACTGGTCTGGCCCACAGGGCAAAAACCACTGAGCACGTACTCGACATTTTCGAACTTCACATGACTGCTTTCTAACTTTAACCGAAATTAAAACCTACCGTACACTGGAATGCCAAGCTGCCTGAGCAAAATAAATGTTTCATTGATCAACAAAAGTTGATATGGTATGCTTTTCGCCTTTGGGATAGGTTGAAAGCTGACGTTTCGAGCATTAGCCCTTCGTCAGAGCAAAATAAACTTGTTTTAATCATTCCTTAAAGGTTATATGAGTTACAGAAGATGAAAATGAAGTTACATGTGTATACCGTGAAACCGCTAAAAGCTAACAACGAAATCAACGATATACAATAAATCGAGTCACGTCAACAACAACGGTCGTTGGAAATGCTTAAAGAGCCACTTGAAATAATTGAAGCAACAAGTTTTTGTAAAACCTACAGCAGCAAAATCTTTTGTAGCTAGATAAATAATTATAACGCCATCCGTGTCTCCCGTTCAACATTGACAATATAAAAGTTTAAGCAGCTTAACTTGTCGATCGAAACTTTAAAAATTCGTCTTTCTCACGTAACGCATTTGAACAGTTAGAGTTGAACGGTCTTGTTTCTACTCGATTTGCCACGGGACAACATAAATGCCTCAATGATTTTTGACCCTCGGGTCAGCATGGGACGTTTGAGCAATGGGACAGTCCAAGGGGTGCGACCCTAGGGATAAACCCTTATCCCGTGGGACGACGTGCAGTTACATGTGGTCGGTACTGTGTCTAGCATGAAGAGTGAAGTTCTCCCAAACTGTTTAAAAGGAACATATGGAGGCAGTTTAAGAGAATTTAGCAACACATCAAATGTCGTGTTTGGGGCTGAGAGGGTTAAGATAACAAAACCAAACTCTGGCAACCTGTCATCCTCAGATAGTTTTTTTTATAAAGCTAACTACATGTAGTTACCCATTGTTCATACTTTGATGTTGCTATTTTTTTATTATACGCAGACTACCGGTATTTAAGGGATTGTTCACTGTTTACACAGTGAATGGGTTTGGAGAAAAAGTACACCTGTAGGGATATGAAAAATCACACACGTGTAACATAAGTTACAGCAGATTGCAGATATTTTCCATGAACATTTATACAAAAGATATTGTAGTTACTGATATCATAGAGCCATAACTTAGACATAATACAAACAATGCACTATTAAATTTTATTAATTTTGTGAAAAGACTTGACTGGGGTTTGAAGTTTTTGTTCAACAACTGAATGGGGGTTTGAAAGAATAGAATTCAACCAGTAGTTGTCTAATGCTGCATTCCCAGTAAATAAAGACTTTATTAAGTAAAGTCCCTTATCTGTTATTTCAGTTGCTGCTGTTACAAGTACCGTATTTTTCAGGTGTATACCGGTAAGTCAACCCAGTGTATAAGTTGATCATTGTTTTTGAGGGCAAAAATAACAACTTTTCCAAAATTCAGTGTATTAGTCAACCCCAAAAACCAATCTTGCTTAAGACCTAAAACCCCTAAATTGAAGCAGAGTTACAGTAACAGCTCAAAGAAAAGTTGACAAATACGTGACTGTCCATGCAATAAACCTCTCTAAATGCACTTCGAACACGTTCATGATAAGAAGTGCAGTTGGTAAACACGATGTTCAATCGTTTACTCCTGGCATTTACTGACATTTTTTTGTGCCTAGAATGGCCTTGATTAACTGCTTACACTTAAAAAAATCGCTGAGAGCAATAAAAACACCACAAAGTCGTTACTTTGTATATTGTTTCGGTAAAAGCTGAACTAAATCGAAACTTGCAACTTGTTACCGCTGTAAAGTCGAGGTCGATTTTGGGGGTCAATTTTTAAGTCTAAAAGTGTTGACTTATACACTGGAAAATACGGTATTTATATGTTCTGTCACATAGTTATTACAGGCTTAATAGTTTGAATTAAAGGGGCTGTTTTACGGTTTGATTGCAGAATCTTTCTACACTCAGAATAAAATCCTAAAAATAAAAAAACAACTGATGCTACAATGTACAAATACTTAAAGCACTATTCTACCTTAAACTTTACAAATATGGTGCAGATGGCTTAATTTCATGGACGATTGAAATGGATTACAGTTATGAGTGCTGGAGTAGATTTAGTGTTAGCCTGTACATGTGGGACACTGTAAATTATTGATTTATGTAGCACAGAGCCAAAATGCTTGGATCCTTGACAATTTGATTTTTAAATTGTTGTATAAAACTGTTTCTTTGTTTATCACAAATAATCAATGTATTAACTGAGTTTTGATTATTTGTCCAGACTCTTTGGAGGGGATCAAGCACTTAACCATTAAGGAAAGCAAATGCTTTCAAGGCCAGGGGTTTGACTAAATCTTTTCAAAAGAGTCAAATGCATTGGGAGGGGGATATTCGCGTTTAGATTTTACCCACACGGAGTAATACTGTAAAAACTGAAAGAGCAAAAGACAACATGCAATAGGGAAAATCAGACTCGTATACTCTCAAATTTTATGTAAGTTTGGGAAAATAATTTCTACAAATTTTACCAGTTTGTTTTCTCTGTTAAATCATATTTCTCACATGACATATTTGGCAGCCTTCAGTTAACTGATGTACTCACATGTGGGGTCAGACTAATTTAGTCCAAAATCGAACCACCAGCAGACAAAGCACACCCGTGGACTATAACTGTCCTTTCGTCAGGGACTTTGTCACAACTTTAACAATTTTTACTAATAGTTAGTTTTCTTAAAGTTGATTTGATCATTAGTCTTCACAAACCCATCATCTGTAAATGTAATCAGTTAACAAATGACACTGACAGCGAACCTACTCGAATCTTGTTTGACTTGAAAATTTGCGTGAAAAACCTAAAGAATCTGAGTAATCTAGCGGATTTCAAACAAAGGAATAACACAAATAGTATTATTTTACCCACCTACTGAAAGAAAACTGCAATATAAAACTCCTACCAGTATGCACTCATCTCCAAATCATCTCATAATGGGCATTTCATCAATTCACTTTTTGTTCGAGCGTGCCGCGGTACAATCTTGTCAGCGGTGAATCATGGTGTACTTTGTGTAAGGTAACACATAGTGAATGGGAAAGAACGTTTAAGG
>JANSTQ010138197.1:0-13271 GCA_026167885.1 Bergia puertoricense
CCCTTTTGGTTAATTTGATATAAAAAATACCTCGGTCGTCCGAGGCTTACATGAAATCAAATTATATTACTTTTACGGCATGAGGAGGTACATTTGGTTGCACGTAAAATAACAACTGTAAGAATAATTACCCTTTCCCCGTATTTTTAATTCATACTACAATTTGTTTTTGGTGAGGCTTTGCAAGTCTTGATACCAATAAGGATGAGAAGAGGGGCACAACCAAAGTTGAAGTCCAGGTTGAAACGACATCATTATTACCACGTAAGCGCTTGGAAAATAGCTCCCGTTTGTATCCTTTAATACTTATTAATACTTATCGATTAATAATTATAAGTATTAATACTTATCTGAGCAAGTAACAGAAAATTGACACCAATATTTTATTCAATAATATCATTGTTTCCCTAATTTGAACTTGACCCCATATGAATACTATTCTGCTAATTGTTATAATTAACCAGAAACCATTGGCACACTATTTTATAATGATTTGTTTGATTATTTTTAAAGTGCCGATCATTTAGTTTTGTGGGGGGAGGCGTCGGTTGGAAGAAATGGTAAAAATAAACTGCTCATTGCAAAGTATAAAAACAATGATTCCTTGCCAAGTTCCAAAACCTCTCTTCCACCCCTCCCCCAAGAGACCCGATATGGTCGGCCCGCAAGTATAGTCTGATGTAAGCACTGCGAGCAGACCTCTATACCGAGTTACAAAATTGACAAAGAGCTGAGTTAATTCCAGTTCTGGCTTAGAATGTTTGTGATTTTCTTCTTAAAAAAAACAACAAGCAAACGATGGGACATAAATGAGATATAAAATAAAGATCAAACTGAGAGCTGCTAGCACCTTTGCTGCTTAATAGAAGATGTTTGAAAATTTAAAATATCAATAACATTATACACGAGATGAATTAGCATTTGCCAAGTTTGCGGCAAAACGCCAAAGCTATCACATTTATTTATACATGCTAATTTATAGAATTCACTGAAAAACTGGGTACCTTCTGGGTCAAATTTAAAAACAGAAAGATATTTCTCACGGATTTAACCTAATCAAAAAGTCATACGGTGCGATAAATTAATGAATTATTGCAGTAAAAAAGTATGATAATGTAAGCATAAAGAACCAGGAAGAAGATTTGTCGATACTTTCATAACGTTTCTGAAAAAAAGCTACAAAAAGAAAGCCTTTGGAGACCCTGTGAGCAATTAACGTTCACTTCACTTCTTTCCCCACAGCACTGAAGTTACGGTCTGTAAAATATTGTAACATTAATTCATTTAAAAAAACTGAAATTCAAATAAATAAATAAATAAACAAACAAACAAACAAGAAAATTAATAAACAAATGAGTAATTAAATAAATAAATAAATTGAATTAATAGATAGACAGACAAATAAATAAATAAGATATATATAAAAAATAAATCATAAAAAATGAATGAATGAATAAATAAATAAATAGATAAACAAACAAATAAATAAATGAATAACATAAATAATAAATAAAATAAATAAAAAATAAAAATAAACGAATGAATGAATGAATGAACAAATATATATATATTTATACATACATATATCTGAAAGCTAAGTCTTCCTTCGGATACTTAGAGTGCTTGATGGCCTCAATATATAGATACATAGACACATATATAAATGTGTAAAAAAGAAAGTTCGTCAACAGGGTATCACTAGTACGGTAGCTGGATTAGAGTGAGTTTATTTGTTGCCCTGGTCCAGTCACAACCTCTCTACAGGCGATCCGTTCATCTAGCACCAACGACACAAATTTCTACTCTAAAGTTTTCAAAGTTTAACAATTGTGACAGCCTGTATTTCCATCAACAGATAATGATTCGTCCTCAGCCACTACTGGAGAAGACAGGTAAAACCTTGAAGCAAAACTCACCTCAAAAGTGAAAGATAGTACAGCTTGCTCTTGTACAGCCTCTATACTTATAATACAAAATTTAATAACATGCAGGGGGAAAATACTGAAATGAAAAATGCTCAAAAACTAAAGCGAAATAAACTTAGCATAATTATGTTATTTTCCGAAAAAGACAAAGGGACAGTTGCAAATTTGTCTCTTGAAACCTAAGTGATAATTGGTCTCCATGTTTGCCTCGGTACACATTTTGGACTTTTTTTTATAGTAAAGCCGCCTGCACACTTCTTTATATAAGAACAAAAGAAGTTTGGCTGAGCTCGAGGATGTTCTTAATTCATTCCGTACATTTTCTTTTTTTTTTGTTTAGCTTACTTCAGCCTCGATGCTCGTAATATTAAAAAGAAGTTAAGGTTCTTTTAAAACAGAGGAAGAGTTTAGTTTGCAGACCAAAAAAATGACCATGTAACGCTTTCCTTCAAGCAACTGATCTGTGTCAATCTGTCGCTGTGGTGACTGGATTTATCCTCCCCATTTGTTGAATGGATAAATCCTAAAACTAATCGCAAAAATGGAAAATCGCAATTGTTCAACATATTAAAACCCTTCAGCATTTTTAAACCACTCTTTACAACACAAACTTTCATGTAATTTTTTAATTGTATGTTTATAGGATGGTGTCTTCAATAGAAGTTCCGTCACTTAATCCTAACGGCGAAGATTATGACGACCTGATGAATCAAATTAAGCAACACGTTTTTGAAAACTGGACTATGGTGGGTGAAGAGATACTAAATAATCTTATTTCTGGATATAGTTAATCTCTATCACGTTTATGAGATGTTTGATTGTAGACATTGAGTGAGTTATGGTGTATGGAATGTATTACCGTATTTACTCGAATAAGCGCCCTGGGCGCTTATTTAATTTTTTTACTTCGAGGGTGGGCGCTTATTCGAGGTGGACGCTTATTCGAGGCTGGGCGCTTATTAAATTTTCATCATTTTAAACCACAAGGACAGTTTTTAGAGACTAAAAAAACAAGTATATCAACTTTATTTAACTTCAACAAAACAAAAAAAAAACAAACAAAATGAAGACTAAAACAGAACACAAACTGTCGCAGTGAAACGCTTTACAATTCTGATTTCAGCCGGTCTCATTCAATGTCAATTTCATTGTCACTGATGTCAACGAGTGAGTTCCCTGGTGCTGCCTCTTCAATGTCCGACAGAGTAACATCACCTAATGGGTCAGTCGCACGAGAGGCGGAAATCGCTTGCTGTATAGACTTCAAGCAATCTAGCCCAGCGTGATAGGGTTGGTCTTCTTTGAGGGGAGGGGGTTGGGGCTTATTCGAAGCTGGGCGCTTATTAAATTTTTGGACCTCGAGGGTGGGCGCTTATTCGAGTAAATGTTTTATTTATTTTTTATTTTTTTGATTGTGAAACAGTGCGCAGCACACAGAAGACAAAACGACATCGTCTCAGTTCACAAGACATTTATTTCCGATGCGTTTCGCCGCTTTCATCAGGCATGTCAGGGATTTGTCAAGTGAAAATCCAATGGACTCTACTTAAGCCCAGTCACACAACCGAATTTAGAATTATATCACAGTTTACCAGAGTGAGCTCTCAAAAACAATTCACTACACGCTTTTTTTACAGGAACGACTTCGAAAGAGGCTGAAATTGCCCAGAATTTAAAAACAAAAAGGCTGGGAAGACTCCACATCTTGCGTTTTGTGCAATTAAATGTATAGTTACTGAGTATTAAATGTATAGTTACTGAGTATTAAATGTATAGTTACTGAGTATTAAATGTATAGTTACTGAGTATAAAATCTGTCCTCCAATCAACGAACCCGTATTTCCAACGTCCAAAGAGATTGGATTTGGCGACTTGACACTTGAGTTGAAGAGGCATCTTGGATACAACAATGTAGGTTATAAAAACATGAACAATTTAATAACAATTTGAGGCAAAAAAGCCCAAAACAAAGAGCAATGAGCCTCGGTCAAAATTTCTGGTTCTTATAAAAAAGGCGTGTAGTCGCGTGTAGGGTGATAGCTCTGAGAGGTAAAATATTATATCTTATGGTTGATTGGCATTACATTTACGGTCAGTCCAATGAAGTATAACATTTATGGTAAAAAAAATTTGTGGTTAGACAAAATTACGTTTACATAATGTTTTGCTCTTACTTTCAAGGCTGAAGATTATTTCCAAGATTATGACCCGCTACGAACAGGTTCCATGCCAGCCAGTGACTTCCTGAAAGGACTCAAAGCGATGGGACTACATCATTGGACGGACGCACAGTTGGCAGTAATAGAAAAAAACTACAGTGACCCCGACAAACCTGGTGTGTGCAATTGGACGCGATTTCTCCACGATATAGAGAAGGGTGAGTAACGGAGGGATATTTCTATTTGTGTGTGTGTACATTGGTTCAGCTGTGCCTTGGTTCTTCCGTCATAAAAGGTCTGCGGCCGTCTGTGACACCTAATGTCGGATTTATCACGTTTATATTGTCAATCAACTTATTAAGTGCATTAATCAATATTTTTTTCCTAATACTTCTAGCCTTAAGAAATTGTTGACTTATAATCCAGACAGATAAGGCATTCTTGCGATGTAACATCATTACTCTGCCTGGCTTCTAAAGCAAAAATTATAGTCAGCTTGGAGTCAAAATGTACATGTTTGTCTCGCCCTGAAGAAAGTAATCAGGAAAAAGTGATATTGGATTTTATCATGTGTAAGGCCTATCGAAACTGAAATAATTCGATCTAGATCTAGATCTAGATCAGATCTAGCTTCAAAAAAAGATGACTCCAGAAACAAAGCGGTTAGATAATCCAGTGGTAAGTCTCAAAAATAAAAAATGTCAATGGATTGGTTCGTATTCAAAGTAAGATAAAAAAATTTGTAAACTATGTTACAAATTTAGTCAAGCATATGTTAAGTGGACACAGATTCATCCTATTTAAAAGCATAAATAGTATGTTTGAATTATCGACTGAAAGTTTGACCTCTAGACAGTAGTTTCGGTAAGAGCTTGTAAGTGTCATTCTTGAGAATCAGTTATGATTGGATAGCTATTTTAGAGAAATCATGTTACAACTTAGAATAACACCCTGAAATGGGACTTACCACTTTAGGGGCCGTCATAAAATCGATTTGATCACGCTTAACGTTAAGGGCTGACCCCTCCCCCCCTCTTCCCCCACATCCCTCTTAACGTCAGCTATTGTTTTCGTGTTTTATCTTACAGGGATATACGATAGTTATAAAACAATTCTTTGCCAAGTCCTACAGCCAAATTTTGCAGCTTCAGATATAGCGACAACTACACAGATATAAACATTGAATAAAGTTCTTAATTTATCAGCTCAAATTATTGAAGGAAACGTAGAATCTCACCGTCACAAAAGTAGTTGTTTTTGAACATGTTACATGGTGCATTGCCCGGTTTTGATATGAATGAGCTGTGTGTGACTTTGGAAGAGTGACCATTGCATGCCACTATAGTAAACACAGATATGGTACAACTGAACGCGGAATTTATTTCGATATTATTAAAGTTTATTCGGCAAACATTTTTTCTTTCGTATTTCGTGTTATTTCCTTGACGTCATCCGTCAACTGGCTGCCCCCCCTCTCCCATCCTCTTAACGTCAGAATATTGTTGAGCGTGATCAAATCCATAACGATCTATTACCCTTAGTAAGCGCATCCTAAAAGTTGCGGTCCGAATTAAATGACGCTGTTTCTTTGGATAGTTTTCGGGAAAATAAAACGGTTTGTAAAGAAAGCCGTATTTAAGTTGTCAAATTGTCACTTTGACCATTAGACTACTTTGTTGTAATAGCTCTCCTCAACATGATTCAAACAACGGTATCATTTTTATTTTTAAACTAAAGCATTTGATGGGGATAAATCGGGAAAATCAACTGAGAAAAAGGTGGTCTTTGAGAAAATTCTTCAGTTCTCAAAGGAAGGAGTCGATGGAACAACGCCGTTTGTTGAACCTTGCTTCCGTGACTTTGACAGGTATGATTTTTATTGATAGTTCAAAATCATACAGTACTTCTAAATATTTACCACAAAACGTAATTCTATATTTTTGAATGTTTTGGTTTAACTAAGAAAGTCTGAAGCGCGCTTTTAACTAACATTGTTGTTGCCATTCGTCTCAGGATCAGTTAGGTGCAAACAATTTTCACGTTTCATGACTGTCTTTCACAAGCAATCAAGAAAGCTAATTATTTTCTTCAATTTCGAAAACAGATAAAAGCAATCATAGAATGAAAAAATTTGCAAACTTAAGCCTGATTGACGATAAACATGGACCCTATTCAAAAATGGTGGCCATTTTATTATTCTTTTGTCTGCATTTAAATTAGCCCAACTAAGCCTCGTTCAGGTTAATATATTCTTTTCATTTTTTGACTGAAGAACAAGGCTAGTAGGGCTAATTTAAATACAGACAAAAGAATATTAAAATGGCCGCCATATTTGAATAGAGTCTATGCTCGATGCAATCGTAAAACTAGTCAGAAGTTTAGAACATACAAAGTAATAAAACAATTGAGGTGATTAGCCGCTATTGCCATCTAAATTATATTCCATTTGCAAACTGAAACAGAATCATGAAACAAAAGTTCTGTTAACTCATTTGATAGGACAAGGGATCAGTTGACTATATCTTCCTTACAGTTCTTTCCATCCTGTAATCTATTCAAGGAAACATCTTTTGACGTTAACGGGCTGTCGTAACTACCTATAGTTGTGCAAAATAAATTATGCAACTTAAATATGAACTCAAAAATGAGAATTTTTTGACAAAAATCTTTTTAATTTGTTCTTTTTCAAACTATCTTTTTCAATATTTTCTTTGTATACCTGTAAAAATATGGATTTCAAAAAAATGAAATACTGTTCTTTTCTTCTAAAATCCAATTTTGGAAAACTCCAAGATGGCGCCCACGATTCCAGGCATGTTGCGCAATGATTGGTTTTTGTGTAACCATTTGTCAAATATTTGGGGGAGAGGGAGTGGGGATTCATGAAACCACCCTTGACCATATACATGGTGACTTAGGGCTGTCCATTGAAGGGTTAAGTGTCGGGAGCAACCTTTTCAATGTATTTCCAATACAGAAGAAAGAAAAAGGAACTTTAACCATTTCTTTAGTGCGTTGCAAACAAAGCAACGTGACACTATTGGCATTTTTTTTAATGCAAATTAATTCTTTAATTAAAATACAAGGATTTAATTGAATATTAGTGTTACAGTTTTTGAGCTAAAGCAAAGTTTGAACATCGAACTTTCTGCCTCGAACTAAAAAAACAAACAAACAAGATTTCGTTATAAAAAAAGTTCCTTCTTAACACGATCAAAAGCTATTATGCCTAACTATATAATTATTGTCTTTTCGCAGAGACAACACTGGGTATGTGACAGTTGTACAGTCTAAAGAATGCCTTCGTGGAATTCTGGATGATGAAGAGATGAAGGTAAAAACCATAAGCCGTACAATTAGTTTAGGTAATCGCATAGACGCACGATTGAGGTTTACAAAGAAAAGCAAAACTGTGCTGCATGGTTCAGGTTATCAATCCATGGGGATTCAGCCGTAGTGGTCATCATTCGAGCCTCCCGCCACTGTTCCACATCACTTCAGTTCAAACCCTGGGTTCGTACGTTGGTTGAGTTTAGTCGATCTCAATATGACTCCAAAGGTTTTTCTCCGGAAAGTAACTCCGACGCTTCAAGCTTATCATGCATTTTCTTTAAAAGTTCAAGCGGCTGGAAGCTCCAGTGGCGTCACTGGCACTTTAATTATGGCGCAATAATCTCAGGAAAGCAGACCTTATGCTCATTTTGTGCATTTTTAATTAATTTAAAAATAAAACTGACTTGCACAGTCGTTTACCTCAGCCATTCTATTTTCAAATTGCGAAAAGAGACCCAGACCGCTGAAGTGACTCTTTTATTTGAAGTAGCTATGAACAGTTTAAATCTAACCATTTAAATGTAGAAGCACCCATACACGACATTCCTCAAATGAGTCGAAATTCAACTATTGTCATAGGAAAGACATTCAAGACACTTTCTGACAGTGTTTGTATAAGTGTGTTGTTATTTTGTTTTGAAAGCTTAACACATATTTTACTTGTCAACAAAGCTGAATCAAGTTTTGATTACTGCAAAACTAAACTGTTTTGATGATAATTTATAAAACTTGCTAGAAATCACATTCTTAGACGTAATGAAATCAATATTCTTGGCTGTTTCCTCAGAAATTAGAAGACATTTACACAGATGATTCAGGCTTCAGTTATCTACGCTTCTTGAATGACTTCAAAGTGAGTATTCAGTATAGTTCTCATTACAACTGACTTCTTAAAACGATGTAAGTTTCAGATTTTGTTTTATACATTTCTTCTACAAACAAAACACCTTTTGTTTCCTCGACGACACATATATCTGTGGAACCTCCATTTCAAAATTGGAAACGAAACCAGAAGTAGTTTTTTCACTAAAATTGGCGACTATCAGGCTGAATTTGACTGAAATCATTATTTCTAAAACGCTAAATCCAAAATAAAATTTAACCAAATTTCTCACACTTGATATACCTTCTCTCATCTTTGAAAGTCTTAAGACAAACGTCGCTCCTTTCCATACAATACATAGTCTTGAAAAAAAAGTTTAAAACAAACGTTAGTTATAATTTCTTGACAATTTGTCAGCTCGTCGATAATGAAAGAAAAAGTTTATGGAAAGATGACAGTGAAAGTGATCTAGCATCTTGTATTAAGGGAATAGGTGTGAATTTTACGAAATTTAATTTAGGAAAGCTAAGTTTTGCTGACCATTAGCAAAACGCTCTATATTAATTGGAAACGAATTTTCTCTTTCAGATACATTCCCAGACACCTTCTAAAGTAAGTGAATGAATATATATTAGAGAAAAGGTGTATATTAACTTTCAATGCACGATGTACGTTTAAAAGGCCTATGCCAAATAGGAAGAATGTTACTGCATTCAACGGTCTAAGTGCTTAAAGGACAAAACGCTCAACTGAGCTGAATCGAAAATGTTGCAGGTTAGTTGTACTTTAACGAGGCGGTGGCAGCCGTGCTGATTCAGTACCGCGTAACAACTTGTAAACTTATACACTGAGAAGAGCGGTATTGCTCGAGCTCATAGTAGAATTTTCGAGTATGCTGTTTTCCATAATGTAGCATACAACTGTCAGTTGTGGTCGTAAATATTAAACCACCGTGTGTTACTGGAAGCGCCATTGCCCTGTAATTCTTTGTTTAGAACACCGGCTATTTTGACTGTGAATTATTTAGGCAGGTTTAGCCAAAGGGTGAATAAGTCGATTTTACAAGACTTCGTATTTGAATAAATGTCGTTTTCCTAAGATCGTCAACATTTGGTGCAAATGGTAAACTAAATATCATTTACGTCAGTTGTTATTTCATTGTGTCTTTCTCATACATTCTGAAGTCATATCAACTCTAAATCGCGAAAGACACACGGGAAAGTTCAGAAATTTAATTGTTCCATTTGTACCAATTACTAATTAATAATCTTGGAAAAACGATATTTATTCCCACACAAACTTCACTGATATCGCTCCATCTGCCTGAATACTTACAACTCACACTCTTTTTTTACTTTTTACTTTCACACAGGGAATTAGGCGAAGTTGGAGAAAGGCAAAGAAACATCTTGTTAGAGGTACCGTTTCGCCACAATGGTCAGCCATGGAAGACAAACCCGTCTTGCAGAAAGTTTCACCATTCATTATAGAACTAAACGAGCAGAAGAAGTTTGAAGAACTTGGCAGCTCTCTACCACTCACTACACGCCGCCCTAATAATAAATTTTCAATCTCATACGAGTCCTTGGTGTGGTTTGTCTTCCTATTCAGTACAGCGTTGTGTCTTGTGGACCACTTTGTCCGGAATGGTGACATCGTGTTTGGCAGATCTGGCAAGCATCCCAGCCGCCTTCGCGGAACCAAGTTTGGTCAGACTCTCACCAACATCGTATGGGCCGTTACAGCGCGAGTGATCATTACGTCACAGAATATGATGTTCTACACAACACTATGGTGCTTCCCCAACATGCTCAGCGAGATTGCACCGCGATGGATGGCTGTAAATGGAATACGTGACGTTCATCTCAAGATGCACAGATTCATTGGAATATTTTTGATTGCCATCCCGTCAGTTGCTCATGTTCTGGTTATTTTCCTGCCGCCCCTCATTGATGGTACATCTCTTAAATATTACCCACCAAGCAGCTTCAACTACAGCAAGTCCCCAGATCACCTCAACTGGTCGACGTTTTGGGATCCTGCTGCAGTAATTAACTGGAGTTTCAATGACCACAGAGGGGTCCATTTAACCTCAGACGAAATATACCGCTTTGTTCTTATGATTGTTTTGTTTTGCTTCTTGTTCCCTTTAAGCAGATCAGAATACCTAAACAATCGCAGTTACTCTACAGCCATTACCTTGCACGTCTTTGCTGGTATTTGGTATGCAGTAGACAACATCCGAAAGATTACCCACAGTCTTTCACATGTCTTCAATCTCCCCATGTTGATTATCTGGTGCATAGACAGATTTCTGTGCATAGTGTTCTACCGAATAAGCAAAGGACACGTTGTAAAAAAGTATGTAATCGGAGACAATAAACACACTGTTGTGTTGATGAAACTGGACAGTGAAGTGGAGCCGGGGGTAGGTGACATCTACTACCTTCACCACAAACAGAAACTGTGTCGCGACATTATTCCTCAAAGAGCTCATCCCTTCACATCCTTTAGCAATCACGGGCAGGACTCTAGTTGGGACATTGGCTTTGTCATGACCGTAATTGAAGACCACGATCAATGGACCTTACCATGGACAAGATGGATAGGGGCTAAAGAACAAGTTCCGCTCTTCCACGTTTGGGGACCCTATCGATCTTCCGTTTGGCAATTACATCAGCGGCTTATGCATTTGTCAAACGAAACACAATCACCATCTCATTTTCTCCTGCTAGCAAGTGGTTCTGGCTTTGGATACATCCTGGACGTACTTGGAATCTTGGCTCACAAAACAAGTTCCATCAAGCTTTGTCAAAGAAAATCCAAGTCAAAAGTGGATATTTACTACTCCGTAAGATCCAAGGCGTTTTGCCAATTCTTCTACAACTACGTAAATGAGCTGCTGAAAAAAATCAAGCAAAGTAACATTGCTACTGTTACCTTTAATTGTTACGTCACAGGAAAGGGAGACAGTGAAAACACCAATAATAACCAGAATCAGGACACTGATATTTATTTCTTCAGCGGCCGACTCGATTTTGAAAAGATTTTAGGAAGTGCTGACAAAAAGACATTCATTTCCTTTGTTGGGAGACCAGCCATTGCTGATGTAATTAGCAAAATTTGCCAAAAGAACGGACTGAACCTGATAAAAGACTACACAAATGGACAGAGAGGGAATCAGGACGGACAGGTGCTGCAAAAATACTTAAAAATAAGTTTCTGGATAGTTTTGATAATTGTTGCGGTATGTATAATAGCACATTTGTTCATTGATGTGAAGCAAATCAAAACAATGGTTCAAAACTCTTTTCAAAACCAAACTCGTTTAGGAGAAATTTGAGTTATCTTAGGTAAAGATGTATAACTACACGCTTTTTTATAAGAACCAGTAAATTCTGGCTGAGTGAAAACCCGTTGGCGTACAGGACGGGCAGAAGTTGCACTAATGTGCTTCTGAAAATACAGAACATTATCTGTCAGGCTCTAGATAACTCTGAGACTGAGGCAGTTCGTCTTTTTACTATGGACGTTTCTAAAGCATTTGATAGCGTGAAACATAGTTTGCTGTCAGAAAAGCAGAAAAAAGTGTCTGTTAAATCCTTACAAGATTAACTGACTTATTAGTTTTCTTTCATATAGAAAACAAAGGGTGGTCTGTAATAACGTAGTAACTGAATGGAAATGTGCGAACCGTGGTACAACCCAAGGGAGCGTCAATGGGGCTTATCGTTTTAGTCTCTTTCTAAATGACTTGCAAATTATTGTGCCTGACAACATTAGCCTAGTTAAGTATGCGGATGATATCTTTATTGTAGTGATTGTGACCAAGGATGCGGGTGATGAATCAGCGAGAGCTCTTGAATTGTTTCTCAAATGGACTCAGAGTAATGATATGAAATATAGTATGAGTAAATGTAAGGAAATATGCTTTCCGACGATAGGGTCTACACGAACCTTTCCGCCAATACATGGATTTGAGCAACTTAAGGAGCGCACTATATTAGGAGTAACTTTGCAAAATCGAACTGCAAGTATTCAGTCCATGTAAAAACTAAGTTATGGGAAGCTCATAAGTGTTTGTACATTATACGTTCTTTGCAGAAGGAAGGTTATACACAGCATGAAATAGACCATTTATTTAAGGCACTTGTTCTTCCGGAATTTATTTACGTGCTGCCAGTTTACGGAGCTAGCCTTTCAGATTTAAATATTATACAATGTTTCTTAGCTAGATGTTTTAAGAGGCGCTACATATCGAAGCCTACTTTAAACATTTTTACTGTTTTAGAACAATGCGACCGTAAACTCCTCTCTAAGATTAACTGCAACCCCTGTAGTCCACTGTTCCCACTATTACCTAAAATCAAAGAATCAACAAAAGATTCAGATCTTAATCTGCAGCAAAGCCTAAGTTGAATACAGAACGTTTTAATAATTGCTTTTTAATAGTTTTTAGATATAATCTACCTGTAAAATAGTTTTTGTTATTACTATTTTATTAACAGTTTTTTAAAACAATTATTTTAACAACTATATTTAAGTAGTTATTAAGATAATTTTGTTATTTAGTAAATAGCTATCACTTTTAATATTTGTAACATTTGTTATGTATTTTTAGCAAATGAAATAGACACATTGTTATTACTGTTATTACTATAATTGTTATTTGACTCAAACGTCACGACACATGTCAATTCGAACACATGTTTACATGTTAAATGACATATAAAAACAATTTTTCTCACATTTAAATCTCGAACACTGTCAAAACACTAGCCATTCAGATCAACGTTTCGTCAAAAATTTTACCATATTAACTGTTTTTGATCAAAGTATACATTTAGCTTAATCGTCGACGAAAAAACTGTTTTTCAAGTTGTCTTCCAACGTTGATTACAAGGTTTACTCAGTCAAAAACCCGTGACAAAACTTTCAACAAAGGTTAGCAAAGACCTAAAGCTAAAGCTAGTTTTGCACAACTGAAGCCTAATATTTTAAAGGAACTCGAAATTTAAAGGAAAAAGGCGT
>JANSTQ010138208.1:0-13270 GCA_026167885.1 Bergia puertoricense
ACTACTACTACTACTTTTTAGTACTACCATACTATACTATTACTACACTACTGCATTGCTACCGCTACTAATACTACTGCTACTTTTCCTTTTTTTTCCTTCTTTTTCTTCTTTTACAACCACCACTACTGCTACTACTACCCCTACAGCTACTTTTACTACTACTCTACCAACTACTAGAATTACCACTTAAATAGAAGTACAACAACTACTAGTGCTGCTGCTACTGCCTCATTTACACTTCTGTAATATGTTTTAATATCTAAGAAGGAACTCATCAAATCACCCAACTAGAACTGAAACAGCGAGTTTCCAACTCAAATTATTATCATAAGACAAATTTTGAAATATATGTACCTTAGTAGCATCATTAACAGGAAAACTGTTTGTTTCGCAGGAGATCGGTTGAAGGCTTTTGAGTTCCTATAGCAATAATTTGCATAAACTGTTAAACTGTACAGTTGCCGCTATTTCAGCAATTTCCGATGACATCGCTTCGGACATAATTTCTAAGAAAAAACCTTAATAGATGTCGGGCAGACAAAAGTAGAGACTTGTTCAAACCTCAAATCCAGTCGAAGAATTAAAAACGATTTTCAGCAGAGACATTAATTGACATCGAATAAGATATGCTTATGTTATTTCTTGATATTTATCGTGGGTCACTTCGAAACGTAAAACAAATTCAATTTTATCCCTCATTTTCATGCACGTTTAAGTCAGGTTTCATTAGCAATTTGATAATCCCATCAGCTATCTTAGGTATGCAAGGGATTTTTTTCATTTTCACGAGCGACACAAATCTTAGCTTTTTACAGACTCCCCCCTTCCCAAAACGTACAAACTAAAGTAGCAAAACTTGATGATTTCGATGCCGAGTTGCAGGTGTTCGTCACTACGTCCGGGGCTCCGGCATAATGCAATTCTTGACCACGTTTTTCATCATTTTTTCGCTTCAACTCTACATTGACAAACACAATTTATTCTTGATGAAGCATCATTTTAAAATCGATACTGCTGAAATCGTTTTATCATTATTTATTTATTATTTTAAAAGCGTATATGCCCCTCCATCAAACTAAACTTTGTACGCTGGAGAAAACAATGAGAAAGAATATTGATTCCCAAGATGCACCTTTGGATCACACAATTTCGCATGACAAATATTGCTGTAATAAAGAAGTACATCTACACACGCGAACATCACCTAAAATGCTACAGCCGTTTCTTCAGGTATAACTAGCAAATCCGCAAATGCTGCTAAAAAAGCAATGTATTGGGTAGACATGAAATACAGGGTCAGCTGGTTGTTAGGAACTACTTTAAATGCATATAGTACCATAATGATTTAACAGATCCAAACCCTCAAACGTTTTAATATGATAAAGGAACGTACAGCTTCAGCCCAAAAAAGAGATACATGTTTTTCCAACAGGTGTGTTTATCATAACTACAATACCAGTTAAGTTATTCTTACTACTGAATTCTGTTTATTAACATCACAAACGATGAGTTGATGTGTTCTACCTATTCATCGAGGGAATTTTCCTTTTGCACGCAACCGTTATTAATGTATCTTTTTACAACGAAATTGGCAGCTTCACGTTGAATTTGAAAAAAAATGATTTTAAAATGTTGGATAAACAGTCATTTGCACAAGTTTCTTCTTTGCCTGTTAGTTTCCTGACTAGGTAAAATGTAGCTCCAAATCCAAGATAAAAAGACATAATGTAATACACACTATAACAGATTGTATTAAATCTATATGATGCAGTTTTAACGATTCTAATTATTGCTGTTAAGAAATAATAACTGAAAAACCAGCGAATTGACTTTTCACTTTGTTTCTCCGCAAACAATACAGTGTACAGACGACCTGGCTCTGAAGAGATCAATATAAGGCATTATCATATGTTGAAAACACCCATAAATGACCACGTAAAATAATTTGTAAATTCGAAGATATTCTACGAAGGTTTGAAGATCCAAGCAGCTGTATTTTTATATACATTTATAATATTATATACATCCAAAACTTTACCAAAAGCGATATTGAGATAAATCGCGATGTTTCGTCGTTCTTTCACGATTATAGTTTCCGTAGTAGTTCCACGAAAGCATGCACGAAAGGTGTTAGCAATAGCTAGCCACATTGGTCAAACTTATATTCACAAAGTTGGTATAGAAATATAAAGTGGATACAAAAACATTTAGACAAAAACCATCTCATGCACGTTATCCTTTCAATATCGTCTTAATATAACCAGGTTTTGTTCCGTATTCTTCCGCACGACTGCCGAATATTCTAAACCGTGATTCTTCTCTATTTCCTTCACACAACGAGTGTGGATATTTGCAATATCGCCCACGCTCACACGTCTTCTTTGTAATTGATAAAAAATACTAAGCATGAGAAGCTCTTTCAGTTTCAAATTGATACTACGTGATTAATTTTTATATCTGGAGATTTTCAACTTAACTATTTCAAAAGAGAGGTCAGGTTTTGATAACGAATCCAAACCGGTATGGTTTACTTTCCACTTAAGAGTCAAAAACCGTTCGACCAAATAACTACGATATGTTAATAATTGCTATGGTCTCTTACCTTCAACTTCAGAGGTTACGACACTATTTGTTGCGGTAAAGTTGCCTTCATCTTCACGACAACAGGGATCAAGCACAGTGAAAGGCCGAAATCATTGTTATTCAACTAACACAAAAAAAATGGTTCTAAACACATAATTATCGTTAGGAGGTTGGAATAAAACATATATTCTTTAGTAAACTTATATAAAAACGCACAACATTTTTTCATCCGAAACTGAAGTGATTAGTTTATTTTCAATACATTTTGAAATAATTTACATTCGGAACGTTTTGCGGGAGTGCTAGAATACCAACTTTCAAACAAGAAAATATTCTTAAAAAGGAGTATTTAATAATGTTTCTACGTGGAGGCATTTCAAAAGTCTAATCCTAATCCTAATCTAAGCGGGTTATTCTTGAAGACTTCACTCCTACTGATCTTCAAACACTTGTACTTTCAACCGTCAACAAAAGCCTTCTATTCTCCATAGTTTCTTAAAATATTGTTTCACTATTCATTTAAAGTTTTAAAGCGTTTTGAAATTGAAATTAATTGTTATTTTATGGACTCTTGTCAGTTGTTTAATTCAAAACTTGTGGCACTGTTAGCTAAGATAAACGTATCTTTGATATTTATGAGGCTTATAGCAAGCGAGACAACCAATCTATCTATCCACAACCTCTGCACCAAAGCCCTTCCTCCTTTTGTCGTGTTGAATAATATGAAACGAATCCTATATGACCCAGTGAATCGTTAGCAAAATGTCAAAATAAATGTTTTTTGAAATTCTAACTTCTATTTATTTAGTCACTAAATTTAGTAACAGAACGATAGCTATAAAGCCTTCAAGATGCAGAACCACGTCAAATCAGTATGGACAACCAAGCGTGCACTCCAGCACAATAGCTAGCACGAACTGAAGAAAACGACAATGCCACTGGATTGTTTTCAAAGATTTAACCAAATCTTTTAAAAAAAATACAAGTACTACCTCTGTCCTCAGACTGTAATCACAAACCAAACACTACATATTTCGGTGTGTAACAGCTGACAAGACAATCGGTCAAGCAAGCCCTCACAAATAGTAAGTCGATGTAACAAATATAAACGTTAAACTGTTCAGATTGTTACCCTTTTCAATTCAGTATAAGAAACCAGCAACTGAACGTTTTCTCTTTGAAAAATACAAATGAACAACAATTCAACAACTGAATCTGCCTTACTTTGGGATTATGCAAGGTGTAATAAGTTCATGAAATATGTTTTTCAAAGTTTTATTTTGGGTAGATACCGTTTGGTTTTTGCCAAAACAACAATGTTTACAATATAAGATAAAAAAAATAAAGTCAATGTCAAAGTAGAGGAATAGTCTCAAAATATGCCTGATCTCCAGACGGCTTCATTGAGTCATGATCATAATCAACATTGAAACAGCATCATCATGTCTTACACACAAAAAGGATATAGTCTTGTAGAATTAAGATGATTATGATATAGAGTATGATATAGAGGTATGATTGAAGCAATAAAAGAAAAGTGCAAAGGACTACCAAGTGTCAGTGAATGGAGAAAATTGGTGCTCTTCTCTCTAGGAAACTACAAAAAGATTTTTTGTGACTATAGAACCAGTGACATAAGAAGTCGGGACTTTCAGTATAGATATATATTAATAACTGCATCTATCTCAACAAACTGGAGCAATATATTCCGATAAATCTGACTTTCTGCGATGAAGAATCAACCGCATTTTTGCTCGCAAGCAATGGAACGAGGTCGAAATTGTTACTAAATTCTAAAAAGAAACTGTACGACAATGTTCTAACGATTCAAACTATATTGGTGACACAAGAGAACAGTATTTTCCTCTAGAGTATTATACTAGAAAAGCAATCTGTTTATGGAGGAAAATTTCGGGAAACTTTCCCACTGTTCAACAACTTCAGACTAGGCATTGAAAAACCTACTAAATAAAAAAAAAAACATTTTGATTGAATACAATTACAATGTTAAGGAATTTACAAAAAAGTGGTCTTTTTATGTCGAAAATCTTTAGACCTTTTACAGGAAAAATACAAAACATTAAAAGTATTTTTTTTCCTTTTTTCTTGTTATTTTGTTGCAAATATCTATATTTAAGTTACGAAAACCATATGCATTGCATTTGTTGTTTAACCTACGAAATGCAAAAATATATATTACAAACAACAACCGAATATAAAACGGTTAGATTGTTTAAGTGGTTCAGAAACTAGGACTTAAAATCTTGGCGAACACTCATCTTGGTACGCGCAGGTTTGCCAAATAAATGACCGAACTAAACTTGGCGGCGATCCAGTGAAGGATGAGGTCTGTCAACAAGCGAAATGTTGAGCTATACAAGGCATTCCTTATTGTCAATTTTAAGAATTGTTTTAATAATATTTGGAGAGCAAAACTGGCGTAAACAACTGGCAGAGGTTATTTAGATTTATTTCAATAACAAAACAGTCTAGCAATGATTTCATAGTAGCTGAATGTAGTGGGACAGCTGCCGCTTGGTCGTTTTTGTATCAATGTAGGTTTTAAAACGACAGTGCACAAAACAAACATATGAGGTGTGGGGTACTTAATGGCTTCGACACGAAACAGACATCAACAACATGTTTTGCTAAAGAATTGATATACCTTGCCTATGTAGATAATCTCTCTGTTACTCTTTTATTCAAGAACGAAAAACACCTGCAAACAACAACAACTATCTCGAGATAAAACGGTAGCGTCTTGAAGACAACTCGTAGTATCTAAACAGTACTGGAAGCCAGCTGTTTATTTTGTGCAGTTGCCAATCAGTTCCATTTATAACTTGATTTTAGAAAGTCGCACGAAAGTGTTTAAATTTTACAAGGGAGGTACTTAAACACTTGAAATGTTTCAGATGAAAAATAACTCAGTCAAAAGTTGGTAGTAATAAGTAATGTAATATGGGTCAAGTTTGGAGACACTTGGTTTTGTTATTTGCCTTTATCAATCCATGTTTCAGATTAGAAAACACAGCTCAGTTTAAAAATCTTATATATTTGAACATGTTAACCAATTTTTAAGTCAGATGAAAAGCAACGCTCGCGTAATCTTTAGTTTTGAATTGCGCTTTTCTGTTTTTAAAGGAGACGATTTCAATTTAACTAAGACCGCCAGTTGAAAACTCTTTGTAAGCAGTGGTGTTTTCACAAGCTTCTAGTATCCTTTGGGGTTTTAGAATGTATCTTGTGCAAATTTTCGAATCTTAAGACGACAGTAAATTTTCGCAGTATGTTAAACTAAACAAAGAACCACATACACTATTGTATTCGATAAGAAGGGTATTAGTTAAAAAATGAAGACTAAAAGTTTTGCCATTCAGTTTGGGATTCATCTGGTCCATTACAACGGTGATGAGAGGGGACGATATTTAGCATAACAACGGTAAAAAATATTGTTCATCAGGCGATACTTTACTAAATTCAGAAGCACAGGTTTACCCAGTTGTTTGATTGGTAAGAAAACACGATTTGATGATACTTGAATGCACTTTGTTGTCGTGGGTAGGAGCAAGGCACCTTTCCAAATTTTCTTACAGCATTCTAATTGCACAAGCTGATGGGTTTTGATTAACAGCTATGGAACTTTAAGAGTTCAGCATTAACAAACGGTCCGGGTTAAGTTTCGCACAAACACTCGAGTTTACAATGTAAGGCTCTTTATAGAACAAGTATAGACTTAACTTATTTTCAAATATAACAAAGACATCACGCGCCTCAATCCTATTGAAGAGTGAAGGTCTTTTCATTAGCATGTTAGCAATATTAAATGGGCCTTGTATAAAATAATGGGAAAGCCTTTTGCTTTAAAATTTTAACAACAAAGTTACTTCTGATGTTCAAGAAAATGCAAAACGAAGAAATAGTTGGTCCGTGGGTTTTCAAAACTCTTTGAAATGGTTAAGGCAAATATAGTGTGGAACATCACTCACTAAGGACATTTCAAGTCATTCTCATTCTCTAGCTTGTCCACGTCATTCCTACATGTAAATAGTGACTTTCTCTGCTCAGAGTTAAACGTTTATATAGAAGTTTCAAGTTTATCCAAAATGAAACAAATAGTAAGTTATTTTAGAATGCAGATATTCAGTGAGCTGTTGGGTGTTTAGCTAACACACCATTTCTGGGGGTTCTTGAGTGGTATTAAGGTTTTAACTTCAATTTCCTTCCAATTAAGTTTTCACTGGCAGGTTAAGAAACTCTGTCCAAACTTCAGTATATTAAACAAACTAAAATTAGAGATGAAGCATTCTACTTTGAAAGGTAGAACCTGTCTTGGATCAGAACAAGATGATGAGATGGTTTTCCCATCAGCCATTTTAATAACACGTCCTTTCATGTGACTGTGGTTGTCCTGGGTGATATGAAAAGAAATGAAAGCATAGGCTGATTTGGAATTAAACATTTTTCGTTTCGATACTTTCCAAACATTTAGATCATAGTCCTAATACAATTTGAGTTACTATAAAAGATTTTAACTAATTTATAGTGTCCATCATCACTTGGATTTTTTTTATCAAGTTTAATACTTAACCTGCCATATTTGAGAACGTTCAAATGTTAAGATTCCTAATGCATTAATTTGGAAAGAAATAACCTTTTTGGACTCAAAATTACTAACAGTAACGATATGGGTTTTAAAAACATTGAAGTATTCAGTTTGGTTTCAGAAAGTTGGTTTTAAATGGAACAGAGGTTAAAAAAGTAAGAAAAAGGTATTTAATTAACATTCATGCTATGGCACCAATTTGAAAGCACGTACATCTGTTGGATATTTGTCCTTGGTGAAATGCAAGGCAGGCGTACTTTCCCTTACTTCAGTATATTAAAACACGAATTATTGTCTTGTCCCGGTGTAGCAGAAACTACAGGAACACTACTTCAATATTCGCCAACTTAAGTCTTGCGCAAGAGAATCAAGTTGCCATGCACTGAAGAACAAGTACGTGTATTGTGCTCTACTGTCGTCACTAGCGTCGTGCCTTGGGCCGAACTTAGAACGAAAATATCATATGGGCGATTTTGCGCCTCGTGTCCCTTTCGAACAAACTTATATTCACTTCAATACAATATCTCGTGTGTTCAGAATCACTGATACAGCCCTGGAAATATCAGTGTGACTGAGAAAGATCATTTATTTTATGAAAAGTTTTACAATTCAAGGGCTTCTCAACCAGCACGTACGCACACACGTCATTCGACAAGGCGTTTTCAGTCTTCATTCAAGAGCATTGCTGAAGTGTTTCAGCGAACACTACCCACGAGTTGGAATTAGAAGAAGCTGAAATCTCATTCTTGTTTATCTCAATTTATAGATGAAGAACATGAAAAGCATCTCGTATAAAGCTTTGCATAGAGCCATCCGTAATGAAGCTTGGGCATCCATAACTCATAAGAGATGTAAACTGGCACTCTACTCGGGCCTTCTTCTTGTACTGAGCAATCAAACGATTGCCTAAAATCAAACAGTTTCCGAACTTGAAGAATCTTTCTTTTCGATTCTAGAAAAATGACTTTACCTTCTTTTTACAGTGTAAGAAATTAAGATACCATATTATGATAGGGAGTTTTGAATTTGAATCAAAGCTTTGCCTTGGTTCGCATACTTAACAACCAACTACGTGCAACTTGTGTAGTTCTTGTATACTTTAAGTACTAGACTAGAGGTGCGTGTATAAAATTTATTTTGCCTCATATTGATGTAGTTGTAGATGCAGATGGTACTCCGTTCTCCATTCTTTAACAAATGCTTATTAAATGCGTCTAGATTTTAGTGAATACAATATGTAGAACAAACATAATTTTGCAAAGGTGCGATTCGAGACAATAAATCAACACACTTAAACACGGCGAGGCGAGCAGCAAAGGTCATGGTCTTGTTCGTGTAAGCTGTTTGTACAGGAGATGCCTTCGGCCTATAACCTGAGTTGGGCCACGAGAAAGAGAAGTTCCTAACTTAGCTTAGCGGAAAGGCTTACATAAACACAAATAAAAAACAACTAAGAACACAAAAGGGAAACTGCAAGACGAGAACCAAGTGATTCACTCCTACGGTTTGACCCGAGTAATACCGCCGCAGAATTTCCGATTTAGGTTCATGTCGCAATCATACGGGAGATAAAAAACAGCTTCCAAGCAAGTTATTTCCAAGTGTGTTAAATGTTAGCACAAGAGTATAAACCACGATACAACTCTTTGGATTTAATTGACACAAGCAGCAACTCGTGTATCACACGATAAAATCAACACGTGTATTTAAAACATGAAAAAAGTGAGGTCTTACCTTGATCAGCAACAACTACAGAACAACAGAAGAGTTGACGTACATTTGAAAATACTCGATGTGTAAAAAAAAAACTCCTGTAAATCGGCGTGCAGAGGTTGTTGACCCTGTGTTTACGACAATGCGTCGAGCCACACTATACCTTGTGACCGCCCGCCTCGCTGCCAATGTCACTCAAGCATGAACGGATATTATAATATGCTGTCTTCGAGACAACTATTTTGTCTGCATTTTGCCGACCGCGTCGGGTCTCTGCCGTGTTCAGAAAGACACGGCCATGTTTGTGTGGATTTTACTGACTGTTAAGCTTCAAAAAAGTGGCACCAAACGAAGTTGTCGTTGCTTTTAGAACTTACGTGACAGCATGTCCAATTTTGTGGCGGTATTTCGACATTGTCAAAGCTGTCTTCACTGGTGACTTGTGGCGAATTTGCATTGGAAGTGATTAGCGAACCGAGGACAGGGATATTTTTCTGGACATTGACAAAATGCAGTTGTTTTACGGATTTTTATTGTCTCCATGCCTAGTATATGAAAACAAGCCATTTATAATCTCGACGAATTTGTCTCTTGAGTTTATCTTTAGGTTTTATGCGGAAACCTGTTTTCAATTTATCCTTCATCGTTTTCCATTCGTGTTGATAAACAACAAAAACAATTTAACGCGTCAGTGAAAGCATAAAAAAGCCTCAACTGTTCATCTAATACATTCTTTTCTTATAGTTCAGAAATTTTTATAAAAACTGATAGATTTAATTTGCCTGTTTCTTTGTTGGTTTTGACGAACTCGGTTTTTGACAAACACAAAACAAGACAAAGGGGCTAGAATTCGTTAAAGACAATCATGTAAATTAGATCTCATCAGGTACACGTAACACCGTACACACAAACACAACTACAAGAAACATAGAGGAATAAATTCAGCTAGTTAAAATCCCCCAAAGCACACACACAGTGATCACTGGACACTATAGTTTATAGTTGTGCTTCGCTTCCCCGTTGCGAACCAATGTTAAGGTTAACCTTTTGCCCACTATTTGTGTTGTGAGTAGGTGAAAGGGGTCAATTCTTTTGTACGGCCAGAGAGATATGTCTGCTACGAATTAAAGCATAAGAAATTATGACTTTTAAACAGATATCTTAAGGTCATTCATAATTGCGTGTCATGAACCAACATTTATCTATTCATTGAATTTTAAAGCAACGAGGACTTGTGGAACTATTTTCATTTGTCATTTCAAATATTGAAGATAACTAGTACAAATACTGAAATAGCTGAGGATTTGACAAATAAATACAACAGAATGAATGATGATACAGTTGGAAAAAGCATTTCGAAACATGGAAATCAGTAGAATTATCATATATATACATATATGCAAGAAAGCTACAAAAGAGACAATTATATGAATATATTATAAAATACTTCGACACCAACACAATTCACCCACTCACCATTCACCATTTCACTTGCCTGGTCCAGACGTTATTGTCTACACTGGGTTCCAGCGGCGCGGAGCCTCACTACAGACTGCTTTAAAAACATACTTTCTTGTGCCTTTTAAGCAAGGTAATGGGCAATGGGTCAGCTGACACTCTTAACGACGAGAGTTTTCTAATTACGTTACATGTGTATGGCCACTGTGAATAACAATTCGTTCTAAAATTAAAATGATACATGTTAGTTATTACAAAATAACAATTACCCTGGGTGCCAGAGGTACGGCTCACTGTCAGATCTAGTAATACAAAGCTCTCTCATACACTCGCTTGTCGGACATCGGACGACGTCCTTCATTTAAAATCGCGAAGTTGCCTCTGGTTCCAGGGTATATAACAACAAGCCTTTTAATGAAAAAACTTTAGGTTTGGACTGGGGCTCTCTTGACGTTTTGTTACGTTTTAGTAACATTTTAACCGTATAAAAATAAGAACAATTTTAGGCAGCTAAATTTGCTAAAACAATTAATTTAAAAATAGAAGCCTTGTCCAAAATTATCCTGTTGCTGTTCCTTTGTGACTCCCGTCGAGGACAAGGAGCCATATGAGCTCACTATTTTAGCTTTTGAAATGCAAAAATATGAATGACAGGTACAATAAACAGCTTCTCTATAGTAATAATAATAGGGGAGGAAAAGGAGAGTTCAGCCAAGGGAGAACTTGATTCATTGTCCTCCTGCGTCAGACCGTTAGAAAATTTTTTAAAAATGCTCATCTGAAGCAATTTGTCATACAAACACAAATGAGATTAGAGATTTTGCTGGCGAGTGGGGGACGCGAAATCAAAATGAAAAGAAAGCCATTTTATATTTAATATTGGCATGCTTTGTTGGCCAATTCCAGCCTCAGTACTGGTGATTAGTGGCGGCTGCACATACAACCAAACCAACCCACTTTATGAGAAGAATATTGTTGACACTTGACCTTATTTCGTGCATAAAAACAAAATATGGCAGACTTACGAGTTTGATTTTTACGCTTCACTAAAGTATCGATATATTGTAAAAACCATTATTGGAACGTATTGAGTTGAATATTACATGCGTGTACACCACCTGTACAGAGAGACACTAAGGCGCCAACCATGGGAAAGTAAAAAGTCGTCCCCAAAGGAGTGAAATGGCTATACTTATAATATTCACCGAAAATGTGGCACGAAAATCATGTTGTAACATAGTGGGAAGACTGAAATTTGAGACTCGAGCGAGCTGGGTTCCAACTGAGGTCCGTTTGCCTTTTTTGATTAGGCTTATCAGTTTTTGTTTTGTCTTATTACTTCCGCTCTGAACCGAGTAGGCGGTCGTTTTAGTGTGTTATATTCGGGGGAGGGGAGGTTAAAGAACATCATGAATGTTCGGCAGCAGTCATTTTACACAGCTCGCTTGAAAACGAAGGACAAAAATTGAATTGTATGGAATAACAAAGCTCGAACTAAACGAACTTCGACTGTCGAAGCTCTTGAATGAAATATCAACGCGAAAGCACCGGGTATAATCTAAAGCCCGTCACGGAAATATTTAATTGATCACTAAAGGTAATACGAACACGTGGGACAAACACTCGAGCAGCTTCATGTTTCAACCTCATGGACTCGAGAGAACATTTAATTTTCTTTAGTTTTAATATACTCTTATTAATATTACGGAAAAGTTTCAAACGAGTTCGTCCTAAGTTACCCGTTATATATAGTGTTTAGAAACAACAGAAGCAGCCAAAACAACGTAAAACAAGCATCGCTCGAGTCGTACAGGGAATGTTAATTTTAAATACTTTTTTAAATCTCAGAGCAAAAATAATTATCGGGTTTTTTTTTCTCTAAAACCATTTCGGGAAGAAGCATGTATTTTTAAATTGCGTTAGCAAACTTTTTTGTCGGTGTTTTCAAACTTTTATTGCGGAAGGCGTTGATTATAACTTGTTATTGTTGATTTTAAACAGTTGTACTTGAATTGAAATTTGAATCTGAGGTTGTGGTTAAAAATGTAGTTGTGGAGTTTATTTACAGTATTGCTTTACTGTGACGTTTGTGTGTGTTGCCGCTACAAAGTGTAACGCTAAACGCAAAATGAAACATCTTTTGACGTAAAATGTCGCATTTATACCAATCAAAACACGAACTTAAAACACCTTTTTGGCTCAGAATATAACAGCAAAATTTAATAACACAAATTGCAACAACTTTTTCAATCGATTTTAGCTACCTTTTATGTAAGGCTGTTTTAAATAGGATAATAAATGTAAATCAATGAAATAGGCTGACGGTTGGGTAATGGGAGTTGGTGTAGCATAGTATTAAATTTTGCTTCAAAAGTGTCACATTTCGTGTTTGAAATATTACAGTTTGTTCAGTTGCTTTATTCCGTGGCATAGCAACTCTTGCGCACGAAAACACCAAAGCAATTCGGCCACATTTGTAAGGTGTTCTCGTGACATTAGGGAGCGGTCATTAAGCTTGGGATTTGTAGTTTATTTAAATCTAGAGCGTCTTACCGCCAAACAGATTGAACAAAGGCCATTTTGCCTTGTTTCATATCGATTGTTTTGCAATGTATAATTGCTTTTATCACGTTGGGTTTCATAAGCGTACAAGAATAACAGCTATGTAATTATATCCAGGATATTTTAGGCTGATAAAGCCACTTAACACAATTTCAAACATTTGCAGAAAGTAATAAGGCCTAGTTTACACATCACCGAACCTAACTACCGGTATTTCATCGCATTTCATCGTATTTCAAATATATTTCCCAGAACAAAAATATATTTTCCAGAACAAAAATATATTTCCCAGAACAAAAATATATTTCCCAGAACAAAAATATATTTCCCAGAACAAAAATATAT
>JANSTQ010138230.1:0-24304 GCA_026167885.1 Bergia puertoricense
GTCCGATTTTGCTAACTACTAACTCAATCATTCTTCCGCAATTCAAATTGAGTTTCAATTAATTAAAATGTTGGAAAATTAGACAAACAAATAGTTCTGGTAACCCTTAATTTCAACCGAACTACGCGGTATACTGAGAAAAATTAAATTTGTTTTGGTTTGCAAAGTAAATTTTCCATACAAAAAAGTTAAAAAAAAGTACTGGTTAGCAAAAATAAAACGGTTTTCAACACATACTTTCGAAGACGTTTCTGCTAAACTCTCATTATTAATTCAAACTTAAAAAACGTCTTCCGTTAGATACGTTATCATTAACCTTTGACTCTCATTTCATACGCACCACTTTGAAAGCAAAACGCTCCGGCAATTGTGAGAAGCAAAACTGCGAACTGGAATCGGACCATGCTGCACGAAGTATTGCGTCTTTGAAAATTCGGTGATGAAACGAAATGAGACCTAATGCAAATCCCACAATCAATTATTCATGACAATATACGCGAGGAGACAATCCTAGTAACCGAAATGTCTCTGATTTGTACGTTGAGTAACAAATAAGTTGAAGTTTATCCTATCATATTCAGCAACGTTTAGACTTACCATTGGTGTTTGCCATCCTCGATGGCAACTACGGAAATGCTCCAAGCTGGGAAGCTAGATTTCTCTTACCCAACAGACGGGGGTTTCTGAGGAAGAAATGTCTGTGTAGCAAATAGGTTTTATATTTTACACGCTGATCTGTTGGAATCTCTTGGACGATTTCATTGATCATCATTATTGAGAACCTACAATTGTCCATCAGCACTTACGAAAGTTGATCGACAGAAGTGTCCATCGACCATAAGAAAAATATCGGAGGTATGGTCCTAATAAGCCAGTGTACATCCCCAATACCTCATTTTGACAATGCAAATTTGTGTGTGTGTGTGTGTGGGGGGGGGGGTAAGTGGAAGAAATTGGATAAAAAAATTGCAGGATCGACCATAATTGGCACGCTGTAATAGTATAAAGAGAATGTATGGGAAAACCGGATTTGGCAATAAGATAATACGGCCCAAATGATAATCAATCCATAAGTTAAAAATAAATCCAAAAACGATATGAAATTAATACATATGAAAACGGTTAGGTGGCGGTATAAAAAGAATATAGAGTAAACTTCACGGCGGCTGATAGGATGAGTTTGTTTTTAAAGTAGCTGAGGAGTTGGGATCTCAAAGATGATAAACTGAAACAGGTTTTGCTGTTCGGGAGTAGATCGTTAAAAGCTCTGGGGAAGAAAGAAGCACGAGATAGTTTTACCTGAAATAAGATATTACATCATAGTTGTTTAGGTTGACGAGACTGAATGTGGCCTAGTAACATTTTGCATTTTTGAGGCCTGGAACGAACAAAAAAAAATTAGCCACGTATCGGGTGTCACCAGTTGTTCGACATCGCAAAGACACGAATCCGGAATCTTTTGCTTGCATCGGTGTATTAAAGTGTAAGCATGAGATAAGAAGATCTTTTGAATTACGGGAATGCCTACCGAAGAACTTTTTTTTTGCTGGATAAATCCACTTTTAATAAAATTCTGGACTATTAACGGCGATGGAACCAGATATTTCGGAAAGGGGGGTCGGTATTCCAAACTGTGGAAAAGGTTCCCCCCGAAAAGGAAGTCTGGGCTGCAAGAGATATTTTTCAGTGCTTTTCTTTTAAAATGTTTGCAAAATTACCAACGAAAGTGGGGGTAGGAGGAGGGGGTGGGCTCTCCTAAATATCCATTCCGAGTAACAAAACTCCAATCGTTCGAGGAACATCTAGAGATCGATTCCCATTTTTTCTCCATGAACTATCGTCGACATGGTCGGCGCCCATAAAAAAAATAAAAATCGTTCTTGATCTGTGTGGATGTACTTTACTGACGAAATCAAAAGAGAGCAGACCGGATCAAGCTACTTTGTCAATTCTCAGAACGATTTTTATGAGTCAACTATCTGCTGACTTCATCGTTTTTTAACCGTACGCAACAACTGAACAAAACTCTCGTTCAGTTCTCATTACCTGACTCTTATTCAATTTTCATGCTTGTTTCACCCGGGTTAAAGAACTACATATTTCAGACTCGGAATACAGTTTCCTCTTGATTTTTCTCTCGGTTTAGGATTTTCTCCCGCCCAAAGGACCCGAGGATTTAGAAAAATCCAAACCAATTTTGGGTTGTTGAATTTCTACCTCACTTTTTATTACTTTAAATAACCATTACGGCATCAAGCTTTTTTAAACAACCTCAATTATAACCAATTACAGAATTGCGCACGTTTTTTAATCTTATTGATCTATTCCTGTTAATTTTTGTCTTGATTTTTGAGAACGACTTTTTGTCTTCTGTACAATTCAAATACGGAATATTGCTACCAAACCAAAAAATGTTCGTATGTAAACAATGGCTGAACGGCTTACACAGAACTGACTTACAATCTACGATGTTTGGAAGCAGAGCACGAACATTTCTCCCAATTCCTTCTGGCGAGTACCGTATTTCCTCTTTCAAGTCCCCGGAGGATATTCTTTTTCAAGGGTATTACTAGAACAGTATCACAATTGATTTCGAAAACTTTTAAAAGTGGGATTTTCTTCTAAAATGACAAGACACATGGCAAACAAAAACTTACTGGGTACAACCGACAGCAAAGTAGACTTCAATGATACTTGTCTATCGGCATACAGGTACCAGTAGCCTACCCGTACCCGTAGCCGTTTGCGCACGTTTTTTCTTAAGATACCCGCAGTGAACGCAACCAGTCGATAGAAACCAGTTGTGCATTATAAGAAGTTTAAAAGCATGATTGCAGTGATGATACCATCACCTGAGATGCGCAATTTTAAAATACCTAAATGTAAAAATTACAAACCCATTCAAATGCGCGAGACGAAATAAACAGATGCTGTTGCAGAAATATCCCAGGTGTTAGTATAAACAAATAACAGCATGATTTGTACGTGGTATTTGGCATAAATACCACTCATATTTCAAAGTTGTTCCAAATTTCACTCGCCTAACGGCTCAAGAAACTACCTGGAACAACTTTGAAATATCACTCGTGGTGTTTATACCAAATACCACTACAAATCATGCTATTACCTATACTAATTCTTCAGAACGGTCAAGAAATTTTGACATACCAACACGTGCAAACACACTAAAGTGATCACCATGCATGGGGCAGAATGAGCATTGTTTTGCGGACATCACAGTGCAGTAAGCGTGCACGATTACATTACAATAGTTATACGGGCCTTTTTCTATCCTCTGATTGGGCAAGGCTCAGTTTCTCCGAAGACATACGAATGATCGGATACCAGTCGGGTGCCATGAAGTGTTTGATCAAACTCGCTCGAAACTGTCAGTCACTGTAGCTAAAAAAAGAGACGCAGACAAAATGAGAAAATTAGAGTGCGAGGTCGGTGTGATTTTGTTGGCGATGCGATTTCAAACTTAGCACGTAGAAAACCGAAAGTAACGCCGTACACACAGACGGAGGTCATTTTTGGCGATTGTTTTGGGCGCTTTTAGTCTACTTTTTAGGTCAAATAGCCAAAAACAAACTTTAAACATGTTTAATAAATGAGCCGTACAAATTTCTTAAGAGAAATATTCAGTACAAGTTCATAAACACTTACCCGTTCCAGCCTTGCTCCTAACCGTTTAGCTCACGTGTAGACTGCTGTTTACAGGGTACTGCTACCGGGTAAAATCGATGACGTCAATAAAAATGGCGCTATCCGTTACCCGTACACCGATTAGGTTACAGTATGACACATAACAGACTGTTGAATTTGTTAGCCCTTTCAGCCCTAAAAACGACTCATGATGTGTTGTTAAATTCTCCTAAACTGTAAACATGTTTTCCTTTTAAACAGTTTGGGAGAACTTCACTTTTCATATTTAAAAGTTGCCGAGTGACCAGTTCCTTTGTTCTCACGATCTAACAACTTATCTTGTATCAATATTGTAAGGAGAAGATATATGTTGATAAATTGCCTGAGAAGTGAAGAAGCCTACCCCCCCCCCCCCCCTTCCTCCCCTCTTTCTACGGCGTTGGAAGAGGCCCTCCTCGCGCATCATACTTGGAACAAGTTTGCAGATACACCAATATGGGAAGACAAGAACTCGCTACAACTATGCAGGATATGTACGTGTAGAGGAAAACAGTCAGAGGAGTCCGAGTTTGCTCTAGCCGCTAAATAAACGCCGCTTCAAGGAAGGTCAAGTTCAAAGCGCCGGGTGTGTTTAATCTACTAACTACTGGCTTCGCACAAAACTTTGCAGGATTTTCCAGGCTTTTTCAAGATTAATTTGTGACTTAACAAGTAACGCAAGGAAAGGAGCCGCATCACCTAAAGCTTACCTTCAAAGCCTTTTTCAGTCCCCAAACACAACTTACCAGACTTTTCTATGTCTGACAATAAGATCGCAGGCCAGTAGCCAACAGTTTTTGTGTCATCATAGCGGACTCACGGTATGAATTTTTTCGGGGAAATTTTTACGTTAACACCCACGATTTACCATGTAGATTATACAGATTGCTTCACAGGTTAAGTAAAAAAGACTTTCTTGAAAAAAAAAGGATTTCTTATAGTATACTATAGTATACTGAGCGGATTGCTGCGGATCTTCGGGGGGGGGGGGGGGCCCCCGCGCACTCCCCTTGCCTACGGGCCTGCGATCGTTCAAAAGTCCAGACTTTTCCCAAACTTTCCATACTGTGTAGGAACCACGTAATCTGTGCCTTTATAGATACAGCTAACATAACAAGTTTACACTACTTACATGTACGAGCATTTATTTAAGCATAAAAAAACAATCCAATCTTATTTGTAACATTGAGTACGATTTGTTTTGCTTTTGTACTGACAATACAAATTACGTTTCACGTAAAGCACTACTGAGCACTACGTCGGATATTACGTTTAATGTAAAGCACTACTGAGTACTACGTTGGATATTACGTTTCACGCAAAACACTACTGAGTACTACGTCGGATATTACGTTTCACGCAAAGCACTAATTAACACTACATTTGATATTGTGTTTTACGCAAAGCACTAATTAGCACTACGTCGGATATTACGTTTAATATAAAGCACTACTGAGTACTACGTTTGATATTGTTTCACGCAAAACACTACTGAGCACTGCGTCGGATGTTACGCTTCTTGCAAAAGATTACTCAGCATTTATGACGTCGGACATTTCACGCAAACCAATACTGAGCACTTCGACCGATATTTCGTTTCGCGCAAAACACAACTGAGCACTACGTCAGATATTACGTTTTACGCAAATTACTACTAAACATTATATGTATGTCAGGTACTCTTTTCCTAGGGTTAAAAAAGTAGATATAAAGGCTAGTATGTTTAAAAACATGAAGTATGCTGCACAAGCAATGACTTTTCATCTACGTCCAAGTGCACCATAAAAAAATGAAAATGAACGGCAACATTCAAACCATAGCATGCTTTTGCTTCAAGACAAAACAAAATTCAGACAACTTTGAACCTTTAGATAGAAGAACTTTGAAGCCAGTTGTCAAAACTGGTTGGCACTGGGCTGGAGAATAAAACATGAAATGTTGAAAGACAGTTACATGTCAGGCATCATCGAATGCTAGCAGTCAGTAGAATATCAGACATGGACACAGAATGAATTGTTGACGGACAGTCAGGTATGGTACAGCAATCAAGTGATAAGTCACATCTTTGGCAGAACACCCAACAAGTTCAAACCAAACTTGATACTACAACCCAACAGCGGTATCAAGCCAAGATAGCCATAGGCTCCTCTCATGCGCTTGGATGGGTCTGTAAACATGAATGTTAAAGAGTTAGGGTCTGCTTACACGAGAGGTAGGATGAGTTTTGTCCTGGGATGAAAGTCATCCTCGGATGAAAAAGTTTTGTTTACATGAGCGGTTTTGTCCCAAGACCCAGGACGAAAATCATCTTGTCTCATCCCACCCGGGATAACTTCATCCCATCTGTGCCTTTGGTTTCAATAATTAATTTTATGAAACTACTTATCCAGAGAGAACTGTTTACATGGAAATTTCCATCCCTGGTCATCATCTTATTCCTGTGCTTAGAACCCGGAGGAGTTCAACCCAGGGATGAACTCATCCTGTCTCCAAACCATGTAAACAGTAACAAGAAAATGACCAGATACTGGGGTAGATTCATCCCAAGATGAGTTTCATCCCAGGACAAGAAGTCTCATGTAAACAGGCCCTAAGGCCCAACCATGTTGCTTTTTATGTTATTGTTATTGTGTACAGTTACAGAATCAGACCCAACCATGAAGTTTTGTGTTATTGTTTTTGTGTATAATTAGGCCCAACCATTATGTTTTGCAATGTTTTTATTGTTTATTCACGGTCGGGTGAACATCATTTGAAATCAGTATTATATGGCAAATTCTACTGCAATGAGTTCAATTTGCCAACTCAGATTGTTGATATGCTCAAGCAAATTCAAAATTTTGGGGATTTGAGCAAATGGGGTTTTGTAATGGGGTTCTCTAATGGGGTTCTGTAATCGGATTTGTAATGTAGTTAGGTAATGGGGTTTCATAATGGGTTTCTGTTAATGTAGGGTCCTATTACAATGACGTTCTGTAATGGGATTTGGTAATGGGGTTATGTAATGGGATTTGGTAACGAGGTTCTGTAACTGGGTTATGTACCTCCTGTATAGTAGCCGTGGGCATAGGAGATCCTAGAGCACACCCAAACCATGCCAGCAACGGAGGCAATCACCTAGGGTGTACAACACCTTGAATTAGCAACTGGTACACATGAAATCCAAACACAGCTGCAATGTCATAACTCACCAGCAAGTTTGTTTATTTTGTTACCCATAAAAGTTGAAATAATTGCAAAATTACTTCCTTCAAAATAATTATCAGAATAATGGGTTCCAATGACGATTTTGCTTTGTTATGAGGTTTTTTAGAGAGATTAAGCATTGTGTTAAGGGAAACAGCAAATGTCAGGTTCTTGTTTATGTTTCCTCAAAATAGATTATATTCTCTTGGTATACCACAATAGCGCAAAATAATTCTCATGTTTGTGGCTAACATGGAACTACTTACGTTGACTTAGAAAAATCAAACAGTGAACAGCAAATAGGGACAAATCATGGTCAGGTGGTCACTTCTGCCATTTGCCATAAATGTGATGCTAAATCTCTATCATTTCCACTCAGACAGCACAGTTAAATATCAAGACAGTTGGAGTTTCAATTCAAAATTTTGAACATGCTGTTTTTGACTTTGAAGATAATCTGCAGAAGTACAATAAAAACCTTTAGGTTTTGCTTCTCATGTCACTTCCATCAATTTATTTTAACAATACTTACTGGATGCTCCAATCCACCAATAAAGAGAAACATCAAAAACTGAGGATAGTTCTCCACTCTAGAGGAAAATTAATTAAACATGTTTAAGTAAAATAAAAAAAATATGTGGTTTTGGTTTTCCTGGAACAAAATTAGGGTAACTAGAATGGTACAAACTTTTTATTCTGGTAAAAAGTTTGTCTTTTAACCCTTTCAGCCCCAAACACGACGTTTGATGTGTTGCTAAATTATCCTAAACTGTTTTCGTATGTTTCTTTCAAACAGTTTGGGAGAATTTCACTTTTCATACTACTGTAGATAGCTTATTGTGTGATCAATTCCTTTATTCTCACAACCAAACAACTTATTTTATATTTATATTGTAAGGAGAAAATAGATGTTGATAAACTGGCTGGAGCTGAAAGGGTTAACATGTGGCTTAGTAACAGAAATAAAGAATGAAAATAAAAACACTCTTATCTTAACAATGAACTCAAACTTTTACAAAATTTGTTTCTTTCAGTCTTTGAAGTCTCTGAAGCCACAATTGAACACAGGCATTTTAAAAAGCAGCAAAAGATCTTGTTTTGTTTGGTCACAATTTCCACACCTTTTGTTTGTTAATAGTTTCTTTATTCTTCTGGAGTTCCTCTTTGAATTCAGGATGTTTATCATCTTAATAAGACTTTTTCATATAACAGTAAGTTGAAGGATAGTGTCACACGAAATTATGATTAAAAATAATTTAGAATTTCTAAAGAACATGCAAATTTAATAAGCTCTCACCCTCTAATAACTCCCCCTTCTCTCACCCTCTGATAACCCCCCTTTCCCCTTCATTCTCTAATATGCCCCAGTCTAGGATGATTGAAAAAGAATAAGTCCCCGGGGATTAAAGAGAGGAAAAACAGTATTCACTGATGCCATAAAAACAAAAGTGTTTGCTAAATTATTTGGGAGGGGGGAGGGGTGGTGTACACAATGAAATTTTACATTTTGTAAGAATTGGGAAATGATCAAAGTTCAGTGAAGTAAATTCAACATTGTCTATGTTTGGTCTTGTACACAAAATCAAAGATTCTATTTAAAATCTCTTGTTCTTGGTTTTAGATCATTTGCTAGAACTAAAACAATGTGCTTACATGATCGCAAAAAACAAATCCAGTTTTAACTATTTTTTTGCTAATATTTATACAATTTCATTTTTTATTTCATCAATACTGAACAGAAGTCAGAAGCCAATATATGCAACATCTAATTGCCAAAACAGGGTTTGATAAAATAAGACTAATAATGTAAGTCATTGTTTTGGCAAAAAAATATTGGTCACAGCAGCCAGTCCACAAAATATGGCACAGGCATTCTGGCTGGCTTGTGACAAAATTTAGGGGGAAAATTAGGGCCTTTTTCACTGAAAACTAGGGACTTTTAAGGATAAATGGCAGGAAAAGAGGTCTGTTTTAGGGCTTTTATTTAGGAAAAAACCAAACAATTCTGCTTACCTTTCTACCACTGATATTCAAACAGAAATATATTCAAATGATATACTAGTCAAAGAGAGATAGAGTGCAATTCTCATCTTGAAAATGCCTGGCATGGATTGAAGCCACAAGCACTGTCATCACTATTGCCAAAGAAATGACAGAAGCAGACTCCATGTCAAGCACTTTCGATAACACCAGTTGTACCCAACCATCATAAAAAAGAAAAAAAAGTAGGCTTTTTTTAGGGAAAACTCTAAACAATGCTGGAAAAGTAGGGCTTTTTAGGACAAGTAAAAATATTTAGGGATTTTTAGGAATTTTAGGGTCACCAGAATGCCTGATGGCAGTCTATTAGCTATCACCAGATCACAACATAAAGGCCAGTTCAAATGGATCAAGTATGTTGGTCAAACATCATCCAACGTTGTAGTGGGCAACATATTTTAACCCTTTCAGCCCCAAACACGACATTTGACGTGTTGCTAAATTCTCCTAAACTGTGTCCATATGCTCCTTTTAAACAGTTTGGGAGAATTTCATTTTTCATACTAGATTGCTTACTGTGTGTGATCAATTCCTTTATTCTCACCACCAAACAAATTGTTTTGTATTGATATTGCAAGGAGAAAATAGATGTTGACAAACTGGCTGGGGCTGAAAGGGTTAAAATCAAAGTTATTTGAATTGCAATTGCTGTTGCATTCTCACAGAAGATAGTTTATTTAAATTTGTAATGGAATAAAATTCAATTTGTTAAGAATTATGGCCTTCTACCATATTTTTGCACAACAAAAACTGGAATGAAACTTCAAAATACACATTTAATTATTTCTGATTGCAATTCTGATACTTTGACCTCTGCATTCTCTGTGGGCACTCAAGTAGTTGTAACTGAAAAACACCTCTCACCCTACCACTGATCATAAATTTGTGCTAAAATAGCAAAATTATATTATCCTAACTATGAATTTTAAAGTATCTTACGTGTTCTGATGAGCCCTCTGATAGCAGTTAAACACCATTTCCTTGTCATCATATGCCTTGGGATACTGGAATGAAAATAAATCAAGAGTTTGACAGAAAAACTCATTTGCCCAACCGGGCAAGATGCAAGTATGATTTGTTGGCTGGTAATAAAGATTAACTTGCCTAATGCAATTAGGCAAGCATTCATTTCCAATATTAATAATAATAATAATAATAATAATGGCATTACCCAGAGTGGCTCTTCATCCATCTGGAGGACCAACAGCTTGATGTCCCTGTCTAAGGACAGTGTGGTGAAAGAAGATCACCTAAATATTCAACCCCATGGCCAAGCCAGAAATCGAACCCGGGACCTTCAAGTTAGCGGTCTGAGATCTTATCAACTGAGCTAACATTGCACACATCTCTACTTCATATAAGTCCCCTTTAGGTTGCAACATTAGTAAATGCAATAAATTCATCCCCTTTTAAAAAAAGAAAAGTATAATATGTAAGTTTGAGGTACTGTCCATGGACAGGACCATTAAACTGTTGGTCTAGTCTTTCAACATTCTAAAACAGTAGGGTAATCCTGTTGTTGTCTGTTAACCGAAGGTACAACTTAATGTTTCAGACAGAATTAACCATTGTTAACTGCTAATAGTGATCTGGCTAAGATCCTCAACCACTGAACTATATACTTGTTGTGAACATATATATTGATATCATAAATATATGTATATGTATATATACATAAACCAGTGCTTATGGAGCGTGAATTAGGCATGTGAACTTGTGTCACTATCAAACATCACAAGACACCAATTTTACATTAAAGTGCTTAATTAATATGTTCCTTTTCTATTGATATAGGTCACTGTTCGGAGCTGGTCAGGATCCAGGTTCTGAACTGACTTAGTCCCTCCCCCTAATAAGCCCCCTAAAACACCAAACAGAAGGCACAAACTCAAATAAGCCCTCCACAGAGCTCTCAAGTCTCAAGCATTGAGCATGAGACCCATGCAATTTGATGTGATCTCACACTCTCATGCTGAAACAAGTATTTCTCATGCATTGACACTTTGAACAGTTCAGTTTATTTTTTAGCATTTGTAACTGCTAATAAATACCTTCACTGCTGCTGATCATTCACAACTACAAAAGATAATCCCCTGAAAAACTCAATTTGTTGCTTAATTTTGCCTCAGTTGACCAGGTTTTAAAATACACTGGCCGATGTGAATTGCCAGGACTTTCATTAGTAATATATGAAGTACATCTAAGTTAATGTTATGTTGACCTGCTGACCAGAATAACATGGGCTCTCTGCATGAGAATTGATGAGAAAAATGTCAGATTCGAGTTCAGACGGTTCAGAGCATACTCCAAGTTAAGACCCTAAAGTTCCTTCCTGCACAAATCTCACTCTATGGGAAAATCTTAGCTTGAGAGCTCTGCCTCCAGGACCCAGTTGTTCAAAGAGAACAAGTCTTATACCAAGATAAATATTGCTTTCCCTTGGATAAAGTTCATCCCAGGGTTAAATGTATATTGCATCATTTAAAGCTGTGACAAATTTATCCTGATGATAAATGGTTCTAACCCAGAGATAAATTTATCCCAGCAATTGAGCAGGGTTAAATCTTTACATGTAGCTTGCTGTTTTTTGGTTGTGAAACACTACAAATGCCAATGGCAATTTGTCTGGTTTCACATCCTACCTTGTCCCATACAGTAGGCAGAGACATTTCTGATTTTGTGGTGAATTCATCAATATTCCAATAGAAATGATATTGTTTTAAAAGGGAAACAATCAAGTTCCTTTCTGGTATTATTTGTGAGGTTGTGGAATGAGGAAGCCCATCTCTCTATTGTTTAAAGTAGTCACTTTTTTGAGATTTGTCATAGGCGAAACTTTCTTGGAAGAAGCTGGAAACACAATATATTGGAATGGACAAATCCAGTCTCAAGAGCATTGCTCTTTGGTTAATAAGAGAAAACAGTATCATTGCTATACCTGTCGCTAATTTCAAATCAAACAAATGACATTTTGATTTCAGTAATAAAAGTTTTTTCTCAAAAAAAAGGAAAAACATTAAAAATGAAGAAAACATGTTTTAAACCAAATGTTTTCTAAACAGAATCACAATATAGTGGATTTGCTGAAAAGTTTACATGTTTTTGAACTAAGAAATTCACAGATTGTCTTCTTCTAGTTCTTGTACAGCAAAAACACAACTTGCTGGCATGGATGTTGAAAACCAAAAGTTCATTTTTCAAAAGAAACATTTCTTCTGACTGCAAATAACATTGTATATCCTGTTAAACTTTAGACAGCAGACTGAAATCTTGAACACTCCATAAATACCTCTTAAAACTGCTCTTCTATCCATGCCACATCTTTAAATTTGCTTACTGATAATTGTGTCTGTTTATTCATAATTAAAACAAAATGTCACTTCTAAAAAATAAACAGACTCAATGAAAAATGACCTTGCAACTATGACTACCAAGGCTTTTTTGCTAAACCTCCACCCTCTAGTTAGCCCCCCCCCCTTCTAATGAGCCATCAGTCTGAGGAGTGAAAAATTACCTGAAACAAGCCCCCCACCCTTTGTTTATCTCCCACCTCTAGGGAAGCTATATTTCTTCCATTCAAAGCAGATATGCCTCAATATAATACTACCACTTCAACTTTGTCCCATCAGCAAGACAGGCCAGTACCACTGTGAAATGTAACTTTTCATGCCCAGTGGTCCTGATGAGGATAGTTGACGCACCTCAGGTGTCAATTGTCCTGGATGCAGGCATATCGAACCATACCGGTGTCTCGTCCATGTTGCCGATGTTGTTGAGATCGTAGTTCATCATTTTTCTTCTCTTAAAAATAAACGAGTGGAACTTGGTTGTCTTCTCCTCTAAATTGTCTGGCTGTTTCTGTGCGATCTTCATTTTTTGGCATATGACCAAGCCATTGTGCTTCATGAACTTCGTGCACCAGCCATTGGTTCCTAGGAAATCATTGATCTTCATCTGTTGTGCAAGAGTCATTGCGTGTAGTCACGCCAAATTTCGTGTCACAACAAAGCCGCTCTTCCACTGATCTTCAACCCACTGCTTCAAACTTTTCTCCAGTTCCGGCCATTGACAAGACTTTCCACGATCGGCACATTTGTTCCTCGGCATTTCTTTTATTTTGTCAGCATTATGTCTCCAATCCCTCACCAACTTCTCATTCACTCCATATTCTCGCCCGGCAGCCACGTTCGTGTTCTCTGCAAACTCAATAACTTTCAGTTTGAATTTGGCAGAGTATTTAGCTCGCCTTGACTTTGAAGACATCATTTTCTCGGCAGCTGTTATGGTCTTGGAAGCAAATCATTTTTATACCCAATTTCAACATGCTGCTCCAATCGAAAACTTGAACGGATTGGAAATGTTCGATTCCTCGGACGTCCTCTTCTTTTATAGCCAATCAAAATTTATTTGTTTATGATCCCATCTGCAGTGTAATGGTTTCCCACTGGCGGTGCAACAGTGCATGACAAACTGCACATACATGCTAGTGTAGCTTGCCAGCATGGTTTTCATAATACTTCATAGGGATCATTTGCAAGTTACTGTGACAAATGTGATAAACTTCTTTCATCTTTTCGTTTTGTCTTCAAGATATTGAAATAATAATTGACAAATGATACTACAGTGTTGATTTATTTCGTTGTTCAATCACTGAAACAAGCAGAACGGTCGCTGAAACAAGCAGAATGGTCGAAAGTATATCCTTGGCCTGGGAGTAGATTGTATCACTACCGAGTACTATACTGGTACGGCATCAAATGTGTTGAATTTCTTTTCCATTGTTGTTCCATAGACAATGATAAATGATATACCATACCTTGTTTCAGAATGTGTACTTCAGGCTGTCTCCCAGCCAAACATGAGGCGTTTGTTGAACAATCATATCATTTCAGTGAACCGGGTAAACAGTGACAAGAGTCAATTGTTTAGGTTTGGATGTGGCATTTCCAGCACAAGAGTTCGTTTTTACTTCAAATCTATGTTTATTATTTTGCGTACTTTCTTAGGAAACCTTAATTTTAAGCGTTCTAAATGATTTTGGGGGGTCATTACACATTATTTTTTTATCTGTGTATAAGTCAAGTACCATTTTTTGAGGTCAATTTTTGGTGTTAAAGGGTTGGCTTATACACGGCAAAATACGGTATATGTTTGTTGACAATTTCTTATACATTTCATCAGATTGAGAGCTCTATTTTTATAGTTTCCAACATTTATTTCGCGAAAAAAACAATAGGGCAACATTTCTAACAACTAGAAGAGTATATACCTGCAAAAAATTATTGAGAGTTTTGAACTTTTTTCCCCCTCGACTTTTATTGGGTTGTAGGTACATTTCCATCCAGCTTTGGAGCTTGTTTTCCATGGTTTATAGCCATGTTTTTGCAGAAAAAGATATAGCAGAGCATTTGTTACGAGTTTGTAATATTTTAATGGGGACGTTCATCACAAAATTTGCAACAAACAGCAAAAGTGCAAAAATGGAGTAGCAGAACTCTTAACTTGTCAGTTATTGCTTCCATTTTTGCTTTATTAAATATGAATTATATTAATATTGCATATACTGTAGTTATCATAGGGCAACTAAGCTAGGAATAATTTTTCTTTATCCTTCATTTGAACAACAGCATTTTATGCCTGCGTTAACTACTCTTGGAATAGCAAGTTTATCTATATGTTAATGCTATCTCTGGGATAAACTTATCCTCCCTTTGAACTGGGTGCAGTGTGCTTTAATCTAGAGCTTTTAAGGTACATAATAATACTTTATCCCATGCCAAAGAAAACACAGCTGATCAGAAGCCAGGAAAGCTATTGCATATTCTGCAGTATGCAATGGGTAGTATTCCATTACTGGCAGAACTTTTTGTTAGAATCTTAAGAGATAATCAATTTTTGCTTATTTTTACACATTTCTAAACATTTTTTAAAATGAAATGAGTGTTAAATTTGGTTTTCTTAGCCAATTTTATGTTTATTTCCTAAATGACTCAGCCCACTGGAGTACTCTTTTAATGGCATTTGTTTCTTTAGTAAAACAAGAAAACAACAACACTTGTTATGAATCTTTTGATGCCTTCTGGGATGTTACCTTTTGAAAAGCAAGACCATGCATGTTTATTGCTAATTCTTGGCTTGTGACAAACATCCAATTGTTGAAACCAAGTCACTTGTCAAGAAAGGTGCCAACCAAACATTCCACACCCAGGTAAAATATTACTTGATAACAGAAACAAACACAAGGTTCAGAATAATTTTAAAAACTAATTTTGAAGGTGGAGGCATGTTAAGCCTGTGCAGACTTGTTTTTTAAAAAAAGTAATGTTCTGCAGTTAGTTTCGGCAACCCCTCCATGGAGGTGTCCTGGAAGAGGTGTATTTGGTTCCCTGGCTAAAGACATTAAATAAATAATGATCAGCAAGCACTTTTGCCAGGATACAAAATTAACTGACTGGATCGAAATCTTATTCTACATTTATAAAATGGTGTCTAACTGCATTGACACTTTTTTCATAAATGCATCGCTGAATAGTAAAATTATCATAAAATTTGTTTGAAGAAATATGAATATCATCATAGAATCACTAAGCATAACAATGCAACTGCAAAGTAATACTCATTAATACTCATTATACTTATCGCTTGTTCAGCGAGACAAACGCATGCTATGCACGTGGAATCAATCTTATTGTTTTCGATTCTGCAATACATATTCAATAAATTAACGACATACCTGCTCATCAGCTTAAGATTTTGGACCCATCGGATATAAAAGCAACAACAAATTCACCTGGGGCTGGGTGTGGGTCATCATGTCATGAATACTAGTCGTCCTCAACAACAACAAATAGTCGTCCTCGGCTCGGAGATTTCGTAAGTTACAATTCTACAGTAACAGCATAAATATTTGCATACCTCAACTTTAAACTTCTTGCGTGCTTTTCCAACACTCAGAGCGAGATATGCTAGCATAAAAGCACTGGAAACTCCAGTTAGAACCACATATCCATATTCTTTCTGCAGATTGAAGGAAGCCATTTTGCGGGATAACGCCGAGCGCGCAGTGGCTCATGGATAATGGAAACACGTGGAGTACACGTGATTCACGCTCTCTGATTGGATGGCTAGAAGACTAGCTTAGTAAGCCAATAAGATTGACAGAATATGCAAGTGACGTCATTACAGGGATTTGAGTGGCGCAATACTCCAACGCCTATCACACAATCTTGAAGAAGGCGCAGAGGTCGTTAGAAAGTTTAGCTTGTGGAGGAAAAGTGGTTTCAAATTTCACAACATCTTAAAATATGGCCATGCTACGTTATGTCATTGCTGCTCTTCTTTTCGCTGCCGTTTGTCAAGGCGATAATAGCACTGCTGTAGTACCCTCGGCAACGGTCAGTGCAGCCGTTCAAGCTACAGTCGGTTCAAATGTTACCACAACGCCCCCGACGTCGGCTCCTGAAACAACCACAGCCGCCCCAACTGCTGCTGCTGGCGAGCTTGTTCCAACATGCCTCCTTCTTGCCGTGAGTGCTGTCATCGCTGCTGTTGCTCGTCTTTAAATTCTACGAAAATACGTGACTCTGAACTTCTCTTTGAGTGTACGGACAAAATTTAAGACTGAAAAACTTGCAAACTTCTCTGGAACGGACAACACCTTGAAAGCGTAAATTAACGCAAGAACTACATTTCTTCGACTATTTAAAGCTATTCAACGACTCAACGAATTATTTTGCCTGAAAAAGAAGGAACATGAAACAATCTGCCAAGCATGTGAAATTAACAAGACGAAAAAGATTTGCTGGTTTCTGCGTTGCGTGCGTGTTGGAGGGCGCAACCAATGGCAAATGGCTAGTTCAAGATTTCGCCGACAAACTTTGTAAGCGTTTATTGTCACCAGATTTACAGTTCTTGAATTCTACGAACTCTCTTGTATTTTAAATTGTGTGTAACAAGTTTCATGCTTAGTTTAGGAGGAAATTTTTAAATTTAACGTAAAAAGTCTTCTGCGAACTTTGGACTGCTTTTACTTCAGAACTAGTGTGAATTTAGCATTCACGTTAAAACGTTTGTGTTTTTCCGTGTATGTCAAAACTGTTGAATGAAGAAATTTTTTTAAGTGGTTCCTTTGCTTTTTATTGCTAGAATTTAAGCGAAATATCTGTGTATTGTTGAAGAACTGTTTCTCGTAGCTTAGAGTGGGGCGTTGTCCAAGCTTGGGCTTGGCTGCTTCCAAACTTCGTTTCAAGAAAGCATGTAAAAGTGTGTTTTGATTAACTTTGAAATGTTAGCTTCACCAAATGTTGTATACAAACTCTCAGTTAGAAAACAGCCGTCAGTAAAAATATTAAAGTTTGCGTTGAACGAGGTAAACACGTGCTTCTTTTCGCTGCTCGGTTTTGTGTATTAAAGTAAGTAATTTCGATTTGCATATGAACTCGACTGTGACAGGTTACTTTTTGCTTACCTGTAAAGCTGTTCGTGGAATCTAGAAGCGAAAACATTTTCTGTCGAGTAAATAGTTCCTTTTCTATTCAAAACGTGGTTCGTTCCAATGCAAACATCAAACGGATTACCGAAAGAGTAGTATGCAAATTTTTATTTCGCAAATCGAATTGATTTCGCAACAGCAATTGACTAATGGCGGTAGTGCAATATTTGGGCTAGTTACTTCGCTTTTTCTTGTTTCTTATTCGTCAGTTTCAACCTGGGGCCTGATATTGCTTGGACAATTTTAATCAAAGTGTTTTCTGCATTTTATAACTCCGTAATAAGTTGTCTCGTTTTAACTTTTTTGTTACATCAAGCTCGATGGTGTTGTTGGTAAGCTTGAAATATCCGCCTCTCCGGCGCTGGCTTTGTTTTATATTTGAGTCGTTCTTGAAATCATAACATAAAATCAAGACTCTTGTATAAATATCAAAATTAGTAGTGTTTCGTAAAACACACTTCAGTTCGTCTTGGGCGGACAAATATCGTCGGTTTCAACGCCTAATTTTGACGACGATTCCGAAAATTTATTTCGATTCAAGACATCTGGAATTTATCTTGATATATTTCCGATGTTATAAGTTGGAGTTGAACACTGAAAGATTGAAGAATTCGGAACAGCTTTTTTATTTTGAGTGTGTGGCGCCGCATTGGAAGCAATGTGTAAGCGAATATTGGTCGCTTTCATTTTGTGGCGGCTATGCAAATTTATTGAAATAGACCAAAAAAAGCGCTGGATGTGTACAGTATTGAATAGAAGATAATGTAGGCTGAAAAGCGTTATTTAATTAACATATTTATTACTTTGGGAGGTTTCGTTTATTGTTAAGAATTGGTTTTGGTGAGGTTTTGGGGGCTTTTCGTCACATAGAAAAACGGTGATGTTGACAAAACGGTTTGTCAAAACTTGAATCGTGATTGTGGAAAGACTCCAAGTCGGCTGCGGCTATCTACTTAAACGGATTGAATCTATCAAGTATTTGTTTTCAACAGCGGCAACGATTATTACAGTTTTACTATCAAGTTCAGAACAGCAACCGAGCTCTGCTTTTTAAAAAAGCAATCTGCTGGGCATTCCTCGATTGCCGAGAGTCTCCCAGGCGCGGCAGAAGCAGGAAAGATATAATCGATGATGAAGAAGCAAGTAATATACAGTTTTACAATGTGTTTCGCGTGGGCAGATGTTCGGCAAATTGGTTTCACATGAATTTTTAATAGCGCGTTTTGTTTCCTGATTTCTGTATATGGTATGCATGGTCGACCACAAGCCTCGATGAATAATGGAAGATTAACACCCGAAAGTTTGGAAGAAAAGACGCGCATAGTTGGAAAAATAGGTTGTTGAAATGTAAAAAGCGCTTCTTGGCAAAGTAAAGTTTGGCTAATTGACCTGCTGTTTCGTCAAGCACAATATATTTGGCATTGTTTTGATTTGAAAAGTCGTAGTTTTCATGCAGGTTATGTCGACAGGTCCTGTTTCCCATGGATAATATCGGTACTATGAAATGTTTTCTCGAACGTGCTTTTCTCGAGTGTCTGAGCCGTGATGATGGGAACATTATTCAAATATGCTCTATTTATCAAATGAATATTGCTACCCACTTGACTAATAACAAAACATCACATGTATGGCCATGGTCATACTCGAGTGTTGTGCCAATTTTCCTCGTTCTGGCTGACCAAATACTTGGACAAAAAAATTGTATATCCTCGATTGTTTGGTTATTACTAATTACTATGGGTAGCATTTGGTGACAAGTTAAAAACCCTTGACATACATCGAGTTATTCAACTGAAAATCGTTTTAAAACCGTTGATCTGCACTTTTTAAATGTTACATAGTTTATCAGAATTTCAACCGGTTCAGTTGCAGGTGTACGATTTACCGCCATTTACGAGCCAGGACTGAAATTGAAACTATCAAACATTTTTTCAATGTTAAAATGATATTTACAAATTAGATGCCAATCTGTTTATATGAAAATTACGAAATTAGAAACTAATATTCTTCTGGTTTAAGGGTAATAGAACAATTTGTTACTGAATAAAACGTATATATTTTACATGAAATCAAATGTGCAGAATTTACGAGCTCTTTGGGAAAGAGCAAAATCAGGTACAATGCATAATTTACACGACACTTGTTTGAATCCCTTACTTAACTTGTTTCTAGGTTACCGTTGTTGGCGGCGATGCTGTTAACCTCGATCTGAATACTTTGACGATACTCGTGAAAGCGCATGCATATCTTTACTACTTTGTCATTAGTGTTGTTGGCATATTTATAACAGCCACGAAGAGTCATTTTCAGTATTCTGCTTTAACTCGGATATGTAATAGACACAACTGAGGGAGAAACTGGGAGAACGAGCATAAGTTAAGATCGATCGATCGAATTAAGTCATCCCAAATTTTTTACTCTTGAAAAGAACTTCAATACAGAAAACAAAATATGCCGTTTACCATGTTATTCACTGAAAGCTGAGTTTGTCGTGGTTGTGGCTCTTGCAATAAACAAGATTGAAATCTGAACCCGACCCTGACCACTTTTCCTAAAAGTTCGTTATACTCTCGTGCTCTTTAGTTTTTTTCTGGAAATGGAAGGGTAGATTCGGGCATTTCAGTTCCCCTTTCCTGTTGAATATTCGATCAGGAAGGTCCCACGGGTAAGAGATGTGACAATACACCCACACAGCGTACACGAAATGTTATAATTGACCAAATGTTGACTGTGCCATCCGGCGATGTTCATATCATAGTGAAAAGGATTTTAACTTTTTGGTATTGCTTTTTCAGTCAACTTATTTTTCTAAGCGGTGAGGCATAAATTGCATACGACACTTGATTACATCGTTTATTGTAATAATGTGGACATAGAAAGCGCAAAATTACGCGCTCTGTCGCCACGGTTTGAATAATTCCACATTGTGTTTGATTCAATCCGAGATTATACAGTTGGTATCATATGAGTATATTAATAAACCGTTGCTGTACGTATCTTCTCGTTTATAATAAACAAAAATTCTTGCCACAAGCAGTTTTACGGTTCCCGAACTGAAAAAATTCACGAATGTAGAAACGTTGCGAAAATATGCGGTGAAAGTCAAACAAAAATCCGAAAAGAATTCAAACAAACACCACTCGACACTTAACCAGTTCTTCGATATTTGGCATTAGTTTTGTACTTCAGGGAATGGACTCGGTTAAAACATCAAACATGTAGGTCTGAAAGAAATATGTAACCCAACTGCCTTTATCTCTTTAAAACTCCTTTACTTAATTTTAGCAACACTGTTTGTTTATGTTTGGATTTTGTTTGTTGCTAGGGTTTGTTTAATTTGAGTTTGTTTGTGTTTGTTTTCATAGTAACGAGTTTTGTTATTGCTTTCTTTTTCCAGTAACGTGTTTTACTGGAGTCATTCCCTGTGGGAATTCATTCAGGCTGTAGTTGTTGCTCCGCCTAATATGTCCAGCCAAACCTGACCGAGAAAACCTCATTTTGTAAGCAATTTTAATTTTTCACCCATGTTTTTAGGCAACTAAAAGTTTAAAACTCAAGATGTCTGGGCTAAGTTTACAAAACAATCGTCTTTTTAAAACGAAGAGCCTTTTCGAAGTATTACTGCAAACGGCTACGGGAGGAAAGAACAAAAACGTGGCATAAATGAGCAGGATTTCAGTTCTCATCCTCGGAATCCAAACAAGTGACCTAAATTGACAGTGTTTACTCATGTGTGTTTATTTTTCCTTGAATCTGATTGACCTTCAATTACCATATGCAAGTCCACACATTTTAAAATACATTATATATACTGACACTACTAAATTCACCTGGTCCTAGGTACAGTACACGCTACGACTTGCAGTCGCCAAATGTAACCACAACACATTTAAACATTTTCTGTTTCAACTTTTTAGGAAAAATCAACTGTAACTTATGATCTCATTTTTTCAAATGACAAACACGGTAAAAATAAAATTATCTGCTCTAACTACTATTGTTGTAGAGTTTCTTCATTCAATTTGGTATGCTGTTAAAAAGGTTTTTTTTCCTTATACTGTTAGAGAACCAGCCAATGGATTAGACTATATACCTTATTTGTTGGAACGTAAAAAAACACAATATTTTAAGCTTTCTACAAGAAAAACTGAGACGAGTAAAAGTACTCGAAAATTTAAACGAACGCTGTTTAACCACACAAAAAACTGGTGTTCTCAGTCATAACATCCTCATCTTATATTAAAAGTTTGGTTTGCCTTAAAATTAGTTTTCTTCTAGTTAGACCTACACTATTCTAAAAATTACAATATATCTTTCAGTCAACAAAATAAAAGTTTGCGTGTCGAGTATTGGAAAACAAAGTTCCCAGTTACTTTGATTATAACAATTAAATTACATATTTAGAAACTGCTGCAGTTGTTCAGCACTTTAATCACGAAATAAATTAGATAAAATAATATTATTTTGCTTTTGCCGATACAATGCAGGCAGTTTTTTTCCTTGCTGTTTATATTAAGCCAAACAGGCAGTCGATGATTGCAAAAATTACTAACATTATTGCCTTCAAGTTAACATTTGCATGAAGTATTTTTATACTTTCTCCGGCATCCAATTGGAACGATGTAAACATTGTGTAGTCCGCAGATCACACGAAAGTAGGAAAATAAATTTTCAAGTGAGGTCAATATTTCGTGGTAATATCGTTTTAAACGGGCTTGAAGCGCGGCATCAACGACTTGTTAGTACCACGAAAAAAAACAAGTCAAAGATAGATTTTGATTGCTAACTTTGACTGGTGATTGTAGGAAAAGCCACAAGCCAACTTCTTTTAAAGAAGCATTTATAATCTGTAGCTTATGCTGCTTCAATATTAAATTTCGACGGGTTTTGTGTTCACGAACTGCGATCTCGTTATTTCAGTATACGAGACGAACTAAAACCTGCGTTTGGCAGGACACGGACGTTTTCACGTCGAAGCCCTGGTACGAGTCTCCCATTCATCTGCCAGCCACACCAGCATCACTGACTCGTGTTTGGCCAGCGGTTTTCCGCTTCGCCGGCTGGGGTACACACTCGTGCCACTAAACACTGTACTGAGATTGCGATAGCCTCGGCCACAGCTCAGCACCATTGCCTTCTGTTGCGGTGCATCGGTGGGTGAGTGCTGCGTGAGAACTGGCGTGACAACAGGTAACAGCAGATTGATGGTCTCCTCGTGTGACCGCACAACAGTGTAGACCATGAGCGAGAGATTGTGGCACACCAGAATACAGCCCCAACTCGTTCCGATGTACAGCTCTCTGTCCATCACCAGTAGAGAACTCACTTGTGCTCGAGTTGCTGAAATACAAAGTAATTTGCTATTAGGACGACTATTAAAGGACGCTTTCCATTTGTTGGGTCCCGCTGGCCTGAAATAAAACGAGAAGAACTGGTTCGGGTAAGACTGCCTGGTGCGCGGGAGTTTGGTGAGTTATGGCGGGAAAAATCAGTACACATGCGCGCCTTGATCTTTATATTAAAAATGGCCAGAACCAGTTCTCCGTCGGCCTGGCAGGACCAGACAGATGGAAGAACCCCAAGCACCACGCTGCCACAATGACTGGCAAAACGGCAAGAACTTGACACCCAAACATAATTGATGATTTTATCATCCTCGTCATCATAATCACCTATCGACATTATTATTATTAGCAAGGACGCGGTGAAATTTGCCTATTTCTTTGCCAAGAAGCCCAAATCTGGAGGAAAGGGGATATAATAGCTCATGTTCCCCCCCTCCCGGGGGTTTACAGACTCGACAAACGAAGTTTTTATTACGTTGCAACCATCCAACGCAAAGACTAACCTCCCCATATAAAGCCACTTTCTAAGTCAAGCGCAGAACAAGCTCAGGGTTTCGCATGGCGGGTCAGTTTTGAAAAAAAATAAAGATAAAACTTAAAAATTCATAACAGAATAATATAAACAAGGGTTGTAGATACCTTCGAAATAACAATAATAATAAAAAAAATTTCTGAGGAAGCTGCAGACAACTTTCAAGTTATCAACATTTGCATCTCAGCTGCACCACTTAATAATAATAATATACAATTTATATAGCGCTATCTTCCTTTAGTCCGTAGCGCTTCGCAATGTCAGTAATAAAACTTTGGACTAGCAGAAGGCTTGTTTAAATAAAAAAAGTCTTAACACTACATTTAAAACTATTAATAGAAAACGACTTCCTTATTGCTAGCGGCAGAGAGTTCCAAACGGTAAGCGCAGTAACTTGGAATGAATCTATTTCTATAGGTTTTAAGGCGGTAGAATGGCACTTTAAGCAGAAGTTTGTTGTAAGAGCGGAGAGTCCTAGCAGGTGTATATGGTGTCAAAATCCTTACTCACTCTCCACATGTTTAAAAAGTGACTTGTCAAAAATATTTTAACGCTCTTGTCGCCATCTTGACCACTAATGACTAATTACATGGCCATAAACATTCATATCTATCTTCAAAACAAAAATACACCCGCCCCAAATTTAGGGGTGACCGAACACCACACCCTTGAAAAGCTGGAATTTTACAAGACATTAAACTAGCTGAAAAAATATATTCTTGTATCGATTGTAAATAATAAATACAGTAAAAACCCACGTGTAAGAACCTAGATTTTTCAAGGTCAGGCTAAACAGGTTCTTATATTTTTGGGTATTAATTAATAATTGAGGCTAATTAGGCTCTTAGAAGGTTCTTAATTTCTTTAGATAGATTTTATTGTTGTTAAACAAAATAACAACAAGCATGGGTGTGGCACTGTAACTGCTATATTACCAATGAATACTATGGTACCAAATGACTTACCAAACCAATCCCTGCATATCTTTAACATTTCAATCCCAACATAACAATTGTATCATGACAG
>JANSTQ010138242.1:0-13266 GCA_026167885.1 Bergia puertoricense
TTATTGGAAAAAGTTCGACTGCCGGCCATTTAGTAATTTGAAGACCCTGGCCGGCTGCCGGCCATTTAGACACAGCGATTTCCGAAAGCTGATACATGATGAATTTCCACATTGCATGTAATCTTGCAACGTTTGTCGAGGCTTTTAAAGAACACAATTTTTGTTGTTTTGTAAACTATTAGTTTCGTACTCTAATAGCAAATATAATTGATTCCAGTTTTTGTTTTCAATTCAAAATTAATATACTAAAGAAAAAATAAGGCGAGTTAATGCAGAAAACAAGAAATCAATCAATGTACTGAACATCCATATATAGACAGCCCAAAAATAAAATCTTAATGCGTAGAATCTCCAAGCGATCGGTCTTTTGATCATTCAGCTTCCGATCGAAGACATTTTACTTGTCGACTCCGTTACCCAAAGTTTAAGACACTTCCAGATAGTTTCACAATTTCATTAAGTAATGCGTGGCTGTTTTGTAGGTTGCAGTGCTTGCAAAATGGGGGATGGGTTACGTACTTTGTTAAGTTCCTCTGCAATAGTCCTCCCAAAATGGCAATATAAAGCGTCATTCAAGCGTTTTGAAGTTTTGACTGTTTCCTCACCGATAATCTTTAGTCCACTCAAGACGGAAAACAGCTTTTATCATATTATAATCATTTTATTCAAGTAATTTTGCATTTTATTAAAAAATGTGACATACGACCTCTGAACTACTTTTAATATTTATAGATAGCACTGTGGCACTGATAGTTATTATGTTAAACAGTTTATAGTTGTTTTTAAAATACGTAATCTTAAGAACTAAATCTGAGACTAACAATAATCTGAAACTGTACAGAATGAAACACAATGCTATCTCGTTGGCTAATAAACTCATTGCACTTTTGTTAAGAACGTAAATGTTCACTGAGTGGAATACATAGTTTTTTCTTACAAGAACCAAATATTTTGGAAAATTCAACCTCGAACTGTTGTCAACTTGTTCTTATTCTCAGCTGTACATAAAATATCTCTTCGAGTTGAAGAACTGGGTTTTCACGGATGTAAGCCAGAATGTTCTTTTCAGCGGAACAAAGTTTAATTCAGTATTAGTATTTAATACTTGTATTTCTCCATAGACTATTATTAACTCGTATTCCACTATTATTTGTATTATTAATATTTTCTTTATGGAACGACTGCTGCCCTTCCGTGTCGGGATTAGTCACAACTACTTAAGACATTAATAAAGTTGAAAGATGAAAGAAGCCTCAGTATTTTAGTTATAAAATTTAATCTTGCAAAAAGAGCGTACGTAGCTCCACTGGGTTTGCGAATAATGTCTATAATTGATTACTACAGCAAACCATACCATACAACAACGTCATGTTTATTCAAGATGGAAAATAAAGTATATAGGTAATTTCAATTTCAAAATTAAATAAGTGGCCGGAAAGTGCATCACGAAGAGAAGTTATGAGGTTAGCCTATTGTGCAACTCCCTTAAAGAAAAACCGAACATCTCGGCTCATTTTAAAAACACGAAATTAGGATGAGCACGTTTAGAATAGTATATAAAATATTATTTTTTGGAAATCTTTTAGTGCTTTTTTAAAACTGACTTGTTTAACTCGTAGATTCGCCAAGTTCCACTGGCATATTGTTCCATAGTGATACAATTCGAGTTGAAAACAAGTATTTGATCATGAGGCAGTTAATTTCGCAGGTTTTAGCGAGCGTTATGCTTACAAATCTTCAGTTGTAGAAAGAAATCACCAAGGCATTCCAAGAAGACTAATCTGAATCGTGAGACAAAAGATATTGGGTAGCCGGCGTTACAGACTACCAATTGGCCTGATGAGAAAGAATTATAAGATACAAGAAAACACCAAACTCGAGATAACCGCGTCCGCAAACTGATTTGTATAAAACATATTCCAGCTTGTATTGTGTAACTTGCAGAACTAAAACAAAGTGAAAGCGCCGTTCGTGATGAACCATTCGTATTACACAAAGTTTATTATATAAATTCAGGTGAAATACCAGGATTTCTCTCTGTTTTAAAATTCCATATATTCATTGAAAGCAGTGAAAATACACACAGGAAATTACACAGGCCATAAAGATATGAATTATGTTTTCGAGTGCTAAAAACACTTCCGAAGAAATCTGAAGATTTTCCGCCGGAATATCAGTTTCACATAAATTTATGAAATAAACAGAATTTTACACGTGATCCGCTTGGAGATACGACTGATTTTCTTGTTCAGTCAGACTGAAAATATTTCTCTCGTTTGTTCAATTGTTGCTTTCTTTACTCTTACTGATACTAATATAATTTTATTGGATCAAGGGTTGTAACTCAAAAAGAGTTGCTCCCAACCATATCCTAATTACAACAGTATAACCTTAAGCTACAATATGTTTACAGAATATTTTCAATCTACAATTAACGAGTTATATATTTCCAACACTTTGAAGAAGTAATTTGACGTAATCTGAAAGATAGTTTTATCATTCATTGATACTATATACGAAAATAAAAATTTCATATCGAGAAACCTAAAATTAGAGTTAATTACATTCAAATTTTGTAAAAAAGAATTTCTTAGTTTCCAAAACTCATTGTGGGGGCACACCATATAATAATGAAATTTGTCGCCTACTTCGTTTTGATGGCAGAAACTACACAAGACGGCTTTGCTTTGGAATATTGGAGTATCTTCTCGTTTCAGTTGGGAGGTTGTGAGCTGAAAGTCTCATATGTTTTGATATCGCCACTCTTTTGCTAAAATCAGTGACATATGTGAGATATGCCTCAAACAAGTAATTTCGTTTAATCTAATCATAAATTGCTAATAGTAATACTTGAAGATAATAACCCGCTGCCCAGTAATACCCTCCCGTAACATCTATTCCATTTGAAGCCTTCCCTTGATACCCCTAAGGTTTATTCACTGTATGGAAATAAATGTTGCGAAAGCAGTAAAGCTTTGGTGTTTTATTACCGACTCGTGCAAAGTAACGAATTTCAACATTTCCGGCCTCTTGAAACATTGTCATGGTTCAAAGAGTCTTGTTACAGCTTATACTTTTCAGGCTCAGATTGTTCTTAAAATATTCTTAAATTTTGGGCGGATCCGAGCCTCGTTGTTCTTATAAATTTGTTCTTATAAAAAAAAAGTTTACTCACAGCGAGCTGTAACTTTTGAAACTAAACTGAACATCTCCATTGACATCTTTTTACAGGCTGATTTACCATATTTACTGAAACTCTTCAAAAGTTTTTAAATCTTAAAAACATCCTCTTCCAGTTCCTAAAATTCGACTGCAAAGCTGTTCAAATTTAGACTTTGTGTCTAATCAAAGGCCCACATTAACAACTAAATATTAGCCAGTACCTCAGTATGACCGATCGCAATCTCCCACTCTCTGTTTGCTTTAAGCATTAAACAAAAGGCTTCGATTTACAGATTTCTTAAAGGTGTGCTTCTGTGCTGTGAAATGGCTCAGTTCGTTTTCTTCTCAGTAGGAAATGAACGCTCTGTTGAGCTGATGTCATTGTTCATACCTTAATTTTTTTTATAGCCCATATCTCTATTGGGACGTTTGACATGTTGTTAAAGATAAGTTGATAATACCTTCTTTGTGATTATTCTCTTAATCATATATATGAAAAAATTACTTGATTCTAATTGGCTAAGAGCAGCACAATTACTTTGTAATTATGTGCAAAAATATATAATTCAATGCAATTACAACTACAAACAAAATACAATCTGATTGGCCCAGAAACACTGCTATTCAATATAAACCAATTATATCACGCGCGACAAGAAAGTGGTGTGATCTAACATGCTACGTATGGTGTGTCAACAAACTTCATAATCCCGAGTTCAATTCTCGCTTGGGGCACTGGATTGTTTTTTCCTCGCTATAAAAATGTTGGCCAAACTGAGAATAAAGTCTTTAATGATTTTTTCACCTTTATTACTTACTTCTTTGATGTTTATAAAAACTAAAAGACGTTAAGATGAAAGACGTTTTTAGATATTTTGCAACTAAAACAAACTTGATCGTCCCAAGTTCGATTTCAGCTCGGCCCACTCGATTATTACTATTTCCCAATACGGCCACTCAAAGATGAGGATTACTGGCCGGGACCAACGGCTTAACGTCCCTGTCCACGGACGGTGTGGCAAAAGAAAGTCCCGAAATACTTCAAGCCTCGGCAAGGCCGGGGCTTGAACCCGGGAACTTGGATTGGCAGTCGGAGATCTTATCGACTGAGCCAAGCACGCACGCATGCATGTTTTGCAACTCGCTCGCCGCGGGCACAACGCCCACAGTCGCGGAGCTGCTAAATGGAAGTTTATATGAATTAGGCAACAATTTTTTCATGTATATGATTAACAAGAAAGCGGCTTGTGCAATTTGAAATTTATGAAAAACTCACCCGTGAAAATAAATTCCAAATTGAACTCTAAACCGTATGATTACCTGTACAAATAAAGACTTTGACACAACCCAAACAGGAACTTTTTACTCCAACGGACGGGAATCGACATCCCTTACCTCACTGACACTGTCCTTTCTGAAACGTAACTTAGGTACTGAAGAAGTGGGCGATATTACTGTCATGTGGCTTCCTAAGCTGAGCTCAGACACTCTAATGTTTTAATCAAGCATGTTTACCGTTTATAAAGACAAACGTTTACCATAATCTGTCAGCTTCTGTGACTACAGCCTAATAGAAATCTGGCTATCGGTGACGTCTTCAATAGGAAACTGCTTCCTCAGAAACCCAGGGGCGCGTCCGGCAGGCGAATGAAAATGCAGAGTACAGAGAATAGTATGACTAATTATAGAACTCTCCAAAACACGTTTTAACAAGCAAATTAATTACCAAAGGTTGGGGATGAAGGAGCTGTTTGTGTAAAATGTTTGAGTCGTTCTATCTGTGGCAACTAAGTTTTCTATATGCATTTCAATCATCCTTGAAATTAAAAATTTTAGCCGCACTGCTTTTACAGCTAAATATTTACATAAAAAAACACTTTTAAGGACACTGGTGTAATCATTATTCGAAATATGTTTCTTGAATAAACGTATAATTCAAACTGAGATTTTGATTTTTACTAGCTGCTTCAGGGGCGAAAATTTACAGCCTTCCTGATGAAAACCCGAACGACAACAGCAGTTTTTGCCGACTTCAAACCACAAAATGGAAGATTACTGAAATGCCGATAGTAAAAACACTTGCCAGCGAGTGTATCCGAAGCTAAGGATGTTAAATAAAATTTCTAGTTTTCATCTAAGGATATTCTTTTAATTTATAAGCACACCATATTGCCTATTATGGACTATGGGTCTATAACCTGGTTAGATTGTTCTAAAACAGTATCGTTAAAGATTGAGAGTTTACAAAATCAGGCTATGCCTTCAATACTAAATGCCAATAGGAAAACTTGCTCCCAAGAAATGTGTTGCAAGCTTGAATCGTAGGCGTTCTTTGCGTGCAATATGAACTTTTAAGATTGTATAGTACATAATGTTAAATTGTCCTGAGCAATTAGTAGATTATCTTATCTTTAAATTAGATCTCGTATGCATAATAAAAATCTGCGTCATAAGACGGAAACAGTTCAAACTACCTTTCAATATTCTGCCGCAGCAGATTGGAATAGCTTTCCTAAGTATATTAGAGATAGAACCTGTCTACAGAGGTTTAAGGCCGAGTTTTATGGTTATTTCAAGTTATTTCAGAGATTTAGATGTCAAATCGCATCGTTGCTCACTGTACTAGGTTCCTGCATTCAATTTATATTTCGAATTTCGTTTTATTCACATTTCAGATTTATATTTTTAGAGCTGTATTTATAGGTTTTATAGATTTTAGGAGAAGTATAGAGTTCATTTATTAGCTACACATGGGTTTATACCAGCTTTTACATACTGTTTATCCATTAGCCCATTTCCAAATTACACTTCAATTCAAGTGAACAATAACATGAAGGCGAGGGCAGGTGCTAAGAAATACAGCAAATGTATGGAACTTGGCACCTGACCTCGACGTCATGTTATTGTTTGCAGGAACTGAAGCGAAAATGGCGGAGTCACTCTTCTTTTGTCGTTTGTCGAAATATTAATTCTATTGTCTTTTCCATGAAAATGTTTTCATCTTTTTTGGACCACTAAATTTTGACGAAACCCTCGTAGCATGTGAGAACTCGTTTGTGTCCTTCCCTGTTTGTATCGACCCTGGTTAAAAATTTTTGTATTAAGCTTCCGTTTTGGAGCGTCAGCAGGGAGCTTCTTACATCTCGCATGTGTCCAATAAATATAAAAAAAATTATATTTACGTTGTTTTCTGGGTCTTGTTTTGTGAGTTTTTATAATTCCTCGATCGATCGACAAGCCACGCGGTTTGGTTTCTGTCGTTCTGGGTACGAGAATCGTTCGGATGATTGCTTCTCGTACACCTGATCTGGACCGCGCAGCTTGTCGATCGATCAAAGAAAATCGCTAGCTTGCAAAAACAAGACGCAAAGCAATAATCAATTTAGTCATATCAATTTATTGGTCACATGCGAGATGAGAGAGCTCCGTTAGTATCTCGGGTTTACTCACAAAAAGTGCGTCTGAAAAAAAGTTTAATTCTTCTGTTCCATTTATCCGTGTTTAATTTAATGACTTGAATGAGAATTAGGTCTCCGAGGAACAACTCGACATTCACATAGACTCCAAGTTTTAGCCGTCCAAATGCGGGTCACTGTCGTCGGAGTACACGAGCGCTACAGGCGCCAGTTTCTAGGGGGGTCTGTACTGCTTCAGTCCTCGGAAAATTCTGAAATTATAAGTCTTCGAAACACCGTTTCCTCCAGTTTGAGACCAATTTCTTGCATCTCATCATCTTTTTTCGTTTTCTTGTATTCACGATCAAAACACGAAGTCTTTTTATTTCCAGTATTTGGCTGATTTTATCAGAAATTCAGGTTTTGAACACAAATGCGAAACTTTCTACAGTCGGGGCAGGTTAGCGGGTTTCAACGTTAAAATGCTGGTCGGACTCGCTCAAGGCTGGTCACTTGGGGTCTATGCATTCAACAAATACAAACCTGCCAAGCGACTTTCTGGTATAAGGATAATTTGAAGCTTGTTTCATGTAATTCAAACCACGCACGTTTCTCATGTGCTTTATCTCTGTTTGTACACATATTATAAATCTAAATTCCATGGTTTTTCAATGGCCTTATTTGAAAAAATCAATGATTTTACATTCATTATCACGAGCTTAACTGTACGCCAAGAACTGACGACGCAATTTTACTTGTTTAATTTAAACTGTACAGACAACTATAATGTTGCTGAAATAAAAGGCAAATCAGTAACTGATCATCAGTAGGATACCCAAAATGTGTGTAATTCTATAATTGGTTTCCGCTCCATTAAATCCTAGACCAATTGAAGACAATTTTAGGAGGAGACTAAGTGAGCACAGATTTCATTTTCATATTCCCGCTTCTACAAGCCTGGTATTTGAAATACTGTTATTATACGACTTTCCAGGTTTTTCATTGATGACCCGCACGATCCTTGCCGATTACTTAACTATAAAAGTGAAACAACAAGGCTCGGGTGTTCAAACAACGCACTTTTTAATCATACAGCATTTCATAAATTAATTAAACAATAAATTAACAATTTGTGTAAACTAGTACCTCTAAGCATGCTTAATAAAACAAGAAGCTATCTTAAACTATCTGGACTCCGCTGCTCGAAAGTGGATTAAATTTAACCTTGGTTCGGCCAACTTTCAATAAAATTTCCTCATCCAGGAAGATATTCCACTTCTCATTAAAAACTGTAGGAATCATCCTGAGAAACCTCGGAAAACAGCCGGAATCAGTCTATAAACACGACCATGGGTAAAGGTCCGCTAACCTGCTTTCGACCAACCACGAGACTCTGAAGACTACTAGGGAAACGAGTATTCACAAGCTCACTTGTTCAACAGAGCTACTGTCGAATCCAACGCAAATATTCAAACAATAATAAGAAATTTTCCTAAACGCAATTCCATTCAAGGTGTTACATTATATTTATATTAATTCTAACCACCGATTTGTCTTCAGTGAATCGTGAAAATTTCAACAATTAAACTATACGCACATGATCATAATCGCATGCTGATTTGCACATATGAAGTACTTAACACTATTAAGGCCAAATAAAACAATATTTGTTGTTCTGGTCACATATCCTTGAAAAAGTAGGAGTTGGTCGGTCGGTCGGTATCATTTTATTTTTCATTAACATTTTATTGTGATTGTGATTAAACTAGGAAAAAAATCAACAAAATTTCATTTCTGTCCCACAGCCTGAAGATAAGCTGGAGTAATTTGATCTGCATGAAGAGTATACTCATTCCTTTGATAAAAAATACAGTTTAATGACTGGTGAAACCTGTCTGGCGTTGAGTTTTTGAAAACCTTTTAACTCAAAGAAAGGAAAAGAAAGGAAAAGGCAGGCAAAATGGCAATAAAACGTTATACGGTCGGCAGTTTGGCGATAAAAGTTAGGATCGGTCGGGTGACCGGAAACCACAGATAGAATTTCATTTGGCCTAATCATACTCACAACGCTCCAGCCGTTGCTTCATTGTAATGTTTTCGAGTAAAACATAAATTGATTCGTAGATACATACCATGTAGTGTTCAATTACTTGATTTTCAACTTTAGACGTACTCACATATCTGTCGATTACTGTATCGATCGATCAATCAATCAACCATCCATCCAACCAATCAATCGATCAACCATACAATCAATCAATCAGTCAATTAATTAATCAATCGACAACTACCCAGTCAATCAATCAATCAATCAATCAATTAATCAACCAACCATCCAATCAATCAATCAATCAGTTAATCAATCAATCAACTATCCAATCAATCAATTAATTAATCAATCAATCATTCAACCATCAAATCAATCAATCAATCAATCAACAAATCAATCAACCATCTAATCAATCAATCAATCAACCATACAATTAATAAATCACTTAATCAATCAATCAACCATCCATCCAATCAATCGATCATCCATCCAATCAATTAATCAATCAACCATCCAATCAATCAATCGATCAACAAACCAATCAATCAATCGATCAACAAACCAATCAATCAATCAATCAACCAACCAACCAGTCAATCAATCAATCAATCAATCAATCAACCAATCAATCAACCATCCAATCAATCAATCAATCCGTCAATCAATTAAAGTTGATATGGTATGCTTTTTGCCTCTGGGTTAGGTTGATGACTGATTTTTTCAAAACTAGTTTCCCAGCGTCAATCAATTAATCAATCAATCCGTCAATTAATCACTGGAACTGACTAGTTTTGGGGAAAAAACTGTTTACCGCGTGGGCGAGTAAACTGGATATGTTTCGTTGATCAGCAAAAGTTATTATGGTATGTTTTTCGCCTTTAGGTTTGGTTAAAAGCTAACGCTGGAAACGTTAGCTTTCAACGAAATCCAAAGGCGAAAAACATACCATATCAACTTCTGATGATCATCGAAACATATTCGTCAATCAATCAACCAATCAATCAATCGATGAATCAATTAATCAACCAGTCAGTCAATCAATCAATCAACCAATTAATGAACTATTCAATCAATCCATAAATCAACCAATTTAATACCATGAAATTCTAAATATCAGAATCCTTTCAACGCATTCCTAGACAAATAAATAACTTTGACTCAAACTGAGCGAACAAAACATGATATACAAAGCGAAACCTTCTCCAATTAATAAATATCATATAGATTATCCTAGCAAACTCGGTTGCAAAATTGTTAAATATAAGTTTAAAAATGTCTCGTGATAAATTTTGGAATTTTGGTTTTCGAAAAAGACTGGGAAATGTTTCGAACAAATCCCGCCTGGAGCACACGATTGTATTCGGTATTTCAAAATAAATTAAATTAAAATAAAGGAACTTCCTTGCTCCTTGAGATAAAGTTTTGTAAAAAGAAACTGTCACTGTTTTAGGTCGAACGGACGCAGCATGAACACATGTATATATCTGAAATCTAATACAGAAATTTTAACTGAAATGTCAAGTGAATGTATTCAAAATAATAAGGCACCATTTCGCTAAAGCAAATTTCCGTTCCCTGATGGAGGCAAGATGTGATGTTTCTGTTGCCTTAATGAGTCCAAGCTTTAACGAATAAACTATTCTCCACAATAATAATGATATTGATAATAATATTAATAAAAATAATAATAATAATAATAATAATCCCAACTACACAAATAAATGTTCAGATGCGGTGTTCACAAATGAAAATTATTTGTAAAATACTAAAAATTTGAGCTATAGTAAATTTAAAAGTTGGGATAAAGTATTTTTTAAATAAAAATGAGATTAAATGGAAGATACGGAGCCAATATGGCTAGGCCCGGTTGAAGGTTCCATGGGGTGGGGTTTAGATATGCGAAAAAACTCGAGAGGAGTCCTCAGCAGGAAGGGCAAGTTGTAAGCTACTGTTAGATCTGAGGGAATACGTATTCAACAGCTTCAGAAATATGAGTTTTTGAACAGGGAATATAATCCGATAAATTTTCCATCAACGAAATGGTATATTGTCCAAAGAAAAACTCGCTGATCAAACGTTTTTAAATAAAGCAGCTGAGACGTTTTCACGGAAAAAGGGAAACAAAACGAGATGCCTTACGGTGTGCATTTTATGGTCCCCATGCCGTGACAAGTACGATGAATGAATTGAAAACTGAACGAAGGAAATATCAGTCAAGCGTTTATATTGTGTTCTGTGTTATTTTAAAATATAAATTGCGAGAAATTATTCAATCAAAACATTTAGGTTACTGTACACTTTGAAGTAGGCAACAACAGATTTTAACGAATATTTGTAGTCGTTAGAAGTACCTTTAAAACAAAAACCTTCAACAAATATCTCAAACTGCAAAGAGCTCGCCAAAGATAATTTTACACTCGTCTGCTCTTTCTTGATAGTCGATTTTCTCGAAGCAACTTTTCGCACGAGTTTGAACAATCCAAACAGTCACAACTCCGTCAATTTTTTGGCCTCAGTACCGCAATTAAAATTTGGCACAGCAGTAGTCAGGAAAACTAAAATTTCAATTTAATTTTTTTAATTTTAGTAATCACTTCTCCATTTAACGCGTGAAACCTCCGCATTTTCTTGAATCAGCTCTAAAATGGCAATGATATGCACACTAAAAAATCGCCATTAATTGTGCCCAAATCAGAAAGGAGAGAAATGATGGCACAAAAACGAAATCGGCTGAGCAACTTTGGATCTCGTGAAGGGAAAAATTCGGGTCGGAAGCGGCACGCTTGTTTTCGCTTACGAAAACGGTTGTACAAAAATGGTTTACACTATCATTAGAATTTTATAAGCTTTTTAGTGATAGATAGGTTTATGGATATCCGACACATATTGACTGACCAACAGACTGATAACATAAAACAACGCTCAAAGTGTACAGTAACCTTAACAAATTTCATGGTTATAACTAGAATTCACTTAGTTTCCTAGCCATCAAGAAGAGGTGTACTTCCAATCCGACCGCCCTGGCTGCTTAACGAATCAGGTGGAAGTACGATTCTCCCCGTGGCGTCGCTGGTTCCACGAAGCCGCGACCGAGGCCGTTGGAAACCAACTTCTTCTTCTGCGTCTCGAAGGAAAGAAGTGGAGCGAGACTCGTCCCCATGCTCCCTAAACTGATTGTCGGGTTCCAATGTTTCGCAAGACGTTAAAAAACCGTGGTCTTCGTCGCAGTAAGGGTCTGATTCATGGTGGCATTCTTCAACGTGTGAGTACGGCTCACTGTAAGGCACCTTGAGGATTTTAAAAGGATTCGGCAAAAATGTTTTAAAATGAACTAGTAATAAGCAATTTAAAGAACTGATTAGCTAATTAGTGTGTGAGCGGCCAAAACGGGTCAGTGACAGAGAACTAATTGAATTGATCAATACATTGTACTTGAAGGTCCCCAGGCCGTTCATTCATCAATCATTCATTCGTTCATTTTATCATTCACACATTTATTCATTATTTTTTTGAGGGGTTCCTACCTTTATTTTTTCCAAATGATGTATATGTGGAGAGGGTTTAGTACAAGAGTGAAAATTTGGCTGGTATATCAGAGGGAAGGAAAGGGGGCGGAACCAAGTACAGGGCCGTTATTTTGATAAATTGTTTGTGTACCATAGTTTTAAAATATTACAATACTTTTTAAGTCAAATTATGTAATTCTTTAAAATTTGAAATCGCGAGGCGTTTGCCTTTTTATTCATGTATTAAAAGTTTTAATTCAAAACTTAGCTAATGCCGAGGTTCTAGCCATCCTGTTTCCGTAATAACTTTATATTATGTTGTTTTGTGTCATGTTATGTTAAGTTGTGTTTTGTTATGTGTGCTATGTTATTTTGTAGTTATGTTATGTTGTGTTATGTTATTAGAGAGATTAAACATCGCGTTTACGGCAAACAGCAAACGGCAGAAGTGATCACGTGACCATGATTTTGCCTCATTTGTCGTTTACCGTTTGCTTTTTCTAAGTGAAGGAAAGTAGTTCCGTGTTAGTCACAAAGATGAGAATTATTTTTCACCATTCTCATGTACTTATTATTGATTTTAAGGAAACGTAAACGGGAATCTGACGAATCTGCCGAAGCTAAATCTCTCTATTATGTTATGTTACATTGTGTTGTGTTGTGGTATGTTATGTTATATTGAGGATATTACATGGCCGCGCGGAGATACGATTTTTATCTTCGAGTATTGAAATATCTCGCGCGAATGAGCGAAGCGAGTTCGAGATATTTTCAATACGAGAAGATAGAAATCGTATCTCTAAGCGGCCATGTAATGTTCTGTTTATTATTCATCAAGCCATAAATTATTACTTGACAACCTGGAGAAGAAACCTTAAAGGGAAGTAAAACTGAACAACCCACTTCACTTGTAATGTAATAACTTCGTGCTTTCCTGAAACGAAAGCATCGCACGCCAAAGCTTTCGCGCCATTCAAAAAGCGGTCTCTCTGATTGGCTAACGAGTTCGAAGGCGAGAAAGTTCGGCGGGAAAGTGATATTTGACACCGATTTGTCAAAATATGATATTTCGACACGTGTGAAATATCACTTTCATTTCGCGCGTAAATCTCAGTAATTTATGGCTTGGTGAATAGTAAGTTAAGTTAAGTTA
>JANSTQ010138253.1:0-13264 GCA_026167885.1 Bergia puertoricense
TCTAGTTCTAACCACTTTTTAAAAAAGTTGTATTTTATTTTCATATAAAAAATCGATCCTTTTAACTGCATATACACCTAAATAATCGCTACAATAAGTAAAAAGTATTTGTAGAAATTTACAGAAAATGTTATACAATAGAGAAGTACTGGAACTGAACCGACAAAGAACCGTATTGCGCTATACAACCCGAAGTTTAAACTTTAGATCTTTAGAAATGGAGTGGCATTTTCGGTTACGGTTATGATTTTTCAACTATTTTGTACGTAACAAAGATTGGAAGAAATAATGTGATTTCCCCTAAAATGTAGTAGCAGCACATTTACAGGCCCGTAGGCAGGGGGGGGATGCGCGGGGTGCGCACGCACCTCCCCACGGGCCAAAAAGGTCCGCAGGAGTGTGCTCAATTAAAACGACGTTTAATAAGAAAATAGATTTTTAAAAGTATTTTATTCCTCTGAAACAATCTCAATACTCACTTCAAATGTTTATTTTTGATGCGATGGCTATCAAAGCACACAGAGCTTTTTCTCTACAAGAAGCTGATGACTTTCAAATACAGACTTTTAATGGAATTAAAATTCCATTACAGAATGTAACACACTGGCGCCAAAAATCGAAAAAGTTGCGGAAAATGACATAACGTCTCTTGATCAGCCAAAGTTTCGCGCCAAAGACCATTGAATGCCAATTGTCTGTTCTTTTCGTTTTCTTGGCCGTCTTATTTGTGCGAGTTCGATATTTTTCACTTCTGGTTCAGCGAAAAATTAGGAAAATCGTTTGGGATGGATTTTGCTCGTTCGCTAGTTTTTAACTTGGGGCCCGAAAATGGGTCGAAGGGAACACGAGGAGAGGAAAAGGAAAGCCGCAGATAGAACTTGCCAGTCTCTTGACCACTGGGTAACAAAAGATAGGTTTCTTTTGAATTCGAAATTAATTGAATTTCATAACCCTGGTCATTTGACTGAATTATAATACCATCCAAAATTTAATGTAGTTAAACACGTGAGCATAAACATTTACGATTCGTCGACGTCTTCGGCCAACAATAACAACAGATTAAATATTTTCAAATATATTGCAATCATTGAAAACCAAATTATCCACAAATTCTAAGTATCGCATTCTAATTTATTTCTCTTTGAAGGTTTTGCGATGTGACTGTTTACCAAGTTACTTTGCAAACGACCATGCCTGTGCCATGCTCACACAGAACATTAAAAACAAAATATTGATCCGTCTGCACCACAGACAGTTGAATGGACGGACTTGTCCTGTACCTATTTGTCTGACTGTCTGTCTGACTGTGTGCCTATCCTTGAAGAAATGAACAACATTGTCAACAGACTCGGGCAAGAGACAAACTCTTATTTACAAATGCTTTTTGATAAGTTCGTTCAAAAAGCAAAACACTAGAATATTTAGTCTATGTATACCAATCCGAGTGATGTTTTTCATCCACGATATTCAATATCTGTCGTCACGTATTTCTCTCTTTTGTATTTATGGTTGGTAAAACAAAACAGTAAGTCAATCTTGGTCTTTAATGTTAACCCCCCTCCCTCCTGAAATGTTATAACCTGAGGTCCGCTATGGTGTTGGTTCGCCCCCCCCCCTCCCCCCACCAAAATTCCTGGCTACAGGCCTGATTTACGGTTCTGACAAGCCACTGACAGAAAATGTGGGGCATGCATCAAAGTAAGACCAAGTCTTACTGCTTGTGAGGCTCCAGACATTTTGCTCAGGGAAAATCAGATTTGAAATGTCAAAACCTCTAAGGTGGAAATTCGGGTATTCAAAGATTTGTATGCAACACATTCTGGGTGGCTGCCCCTTTAATTTCCATCAATTATTCAGGACGCCTACCCTTGGGTCCCTCGTTTTATTCTCAAGTATTTCAGACGCTCCCTTCTAAATATGACCGTTCACCCTCCCCCCCCCCGTCCCTTCTCATAAAAGCAAGCTATTAAGCGACCAGATTTTCAAATGTTGTTTATTCTCATACAGGGGACTTCTTGAATTTTCTTCTTAAAAAAGGTATATTGTCATAAGACTTATTTTGTGTTGCTTTGCACAATAGCAAACACCAAAGCAAACACCTTTTTCTTTCGTGAAATGAATTCAATGGATCGTAAAGTTTTGTGGGCGGGTCAAAACGAGTGAAATATATAGATTAATATAAGTTAAACAATAACTCTATTTTGTGACTCTGGTATCTTTGTTTTACGCGTTTTTACACTTTCTCGTGAAGTTAGCTTAAATCCATACTTTGTGCTCTATTCAAGCGGCGTGGAGAAAGAAAGTAGGCCAGAACTGTTCTGAAGAAGAACATTTTGAAAAATTTCATCCGACTCGAGTTTAAATTATCAGTTTATGCAACGAAGCCATGTTTTTGAAGCTGTTAATTCTGCAAACTAATAGAAATTTACATTTATATAATACATTTTAATAAGATACTGCCAATATCAGCGAAGCGTTTCTTCGGTGTGCAATAGGATGTCGAGCGATTAGCTGCTTTGTTCATTGGTCAAAGAGTTGTGTATGAACAATAAAGCTGTCAACGGGCAAACAAGAAGTCTTATTCACGTATTAACGTGGAAAATACAGCTTTGACTTCGATGGGAGGAGAATAGTGGCTTATGTACTTATTAGTTTAATCGTGTAGCGATGATGTCTTTCGTCTGATCTTCACTTTAAGTGACAGTTACTTTGCAGGTGAGTGTGAGTGATACTCTATAAGTTACTTACCATTAACTTTGTTTAAAAGCGTGATTAAGAGAGCGCTTGACCACAGAAATCGGTGGAGCGTTGACTGATACGACTGGTAAAAAACCCGAATGTATTAAGGATCTGTGGGCGAAATTCTACGCTTTCATGCGCTACCTACGCTCGGGTAACTTCGGTTTAAAATTGCCTCTCATAATTTACCGAGTTGAACTCGTTTTTTCTCACAAAACGCTACTAAACTAAAATTGAGTTAAAGTAATGCGCAACACTGCGGGGTATTCCAAACACGGCTTCGATCCGGTCATTACAACTCTGTCTTCTTCAAAATATGCTTCTGGTTTCTAAAAAATGCGTTTTTGTTTTCTCCTCAGATCAACACAAAAAGGTACAGTTTATTTTGACGAAACCGTTTGTCCCGCAGTAAATGATAATATTTGTCGTGTTTGACTGTTATTGCTTTGGCAGTATTACAATAATTCTATGAAAGTCTAATGAACATTTCAAAAGCCTCACCGGGGGTATATTGAGATAACTTTAATAACATGCAAAATGAATCTCTCGATTGAATAACTAATAATGTGCTGACCCATCATGTCAAGCCTTAGACTCGTGTAAGATTAATGATCATATCATTTTGAGATTTATTCCTGAGCACTGCAATTGCAAATTGATAATTCCGACATTTGAATAGCAACCCCTTATCTCGATGTCTTGGCATGCAATGGATGAAGAAAAACACAACTTGTTCATATTCCGTCTGCGCTTCTGCGACATATACACATCATGGCTCACCAACTTTACATTCGTCCGATGTAACTTTTTATTGCCTCGCTCATAGCATTCGGTTAATTTCCGGTCATTTTTTTTGTCGGAAAGTAACACTTCAGAATTCAGGCCATCTTGTTTGATATTATTTCAATAATTTTAAAACTTGTTCTCCCCCTCGAGTATTTCAATACTTTGTGGCGTTTGTGTTTTTAAAAGGTCTTAAAGTTACTGACTTTCCTAATTTACATTATTGGTCGTGAACCAAATACTTAGAAGCTATGGCGGAAGCGTGTCTTTGTCTTCAATTTAAGGAGACAACATTGCCGAAACGAGAATCTGAGATTTTCGCTGTCGATCTCTTTGACTGTCTTAAAGTTAAAGATTAGTTTCGTTAGTGAATTTTTAAGGTCCCATTGCTGCCTGACTTTCTTTTTTATTATTCCAAAAATATTTGTGAGGGCATAAAGTATAACCCACAGGTCAGCTCATATTGTTACTGCACTTCATGACAATCAAATTTTAAAAAATTGTGCTCAAGTGGCGGAAAAGATTTCCAGCGGAGTTTACGCGTAACAAGTTGGTCATTTTATCAGCCACATAATGCTTTTTTTTTAAAAAAAAAAAGCATAATCCAACAGTAATTTAATATTAATAATAATAATAATAATAATATTGTTAACAAAATGAGCTTTGCACGCTATGAATCTTACATTGGACTCGATATCCACTGGACAAAACGATTGATGTATACATAAATAAAGAATTTTTTAATTTTCTTAATTATTATTATTATTATTATTATTATTTTATTTACTATATAGATTCAATTTGGTTGAATTGGAAATGCCAAGATTCTTCCATGATCTAATGCTATGTATATCGTATCAGGCAATTGTAATTGTAGTAATTGAAAATCTTTGGAAGTGTTTGAAAACTATTTGGAAACGTCCGGAATGCTCACAAACTCTTCGAAGTGTTCGGAAAAATCTTTGGACGTGCTCGACAGTGTTTGGACATATTAATTCACCTAAACTGCAAGACGGACGAACTTGCGCAAAGTTTTTTAGTTTGTCTGGTAATTCGTCTGTGTATAAATACGGGCGAAAAGACGAACTATCCATGTAGAAGTAGGCTACGTTCACACGGCACCGGACGAATTTCCAATCGGTTAAAAATTCGTGCGTTTAGAGGTTCCGTTCAGACGGAACCACGCTAACCGTACGAAATTTAGACGCCTAGCCGTTCAAAAATTCGGCCTCCAAAATCGAGGACGAATTTTTAGCCGGTAAGGTCGAAAATTTGACCGTCACGCTGTGAACACCTCGAGCGTCGAAATTTTTGTACGGTTAGCGTGGTTCCGTGTGAACAGAACCCCTAAACGCACAAATTTTTAACCGTTTGGAAATTCGTCCGGTACCGTGCGAGCGTAGCAGGTGGTAAAACCACTGACAAAAGTTAAAATGCAACCTGGTTCATCAGTTCAGTGTGAACAGAGCAAAAATATTGAACGGTTCCATGTGCACAAAATGTCCGGTCACATTTTTCAGCTGGTCGAAAAATCGTCCGATATCGTGTGAACATAGCCTTAGAGGAACTATCCATGTAGATGTAAACGAACTACCTACTAAGTTCGTTTGTGCAGACTAAGCACATTTGTTTTTTTTCTTAAAGAAGTTAAATTAGGTAAGTTTCAGCCACCAAAAAAAGGTGTCGACCCTAAATTTCACTAGACAATTGATGTAACACGAGTCGCGAAGCGATTAAAGTGCAATTTAATTTTTCGAGTTAAGTTAAACGTGGAATTCCCAAGTCAGGGATAAAAGATTTTAAAGCAACCGAGTATGCCCGAAAAAAAAAAACATGAATTCCCAAAATACAGGAAATGACATCACAAATTTGGTCTCACGCAGTGAGCACGGGATTCACGCATTCGGATGCCATCTTACGCTGAAACAAGTGTTTCTTACGCATTAACATTTCAAAAGATATTTTCAAAGATATTTAAAATAGTCATTCTTTTGCAGAAAAGAATTATTCGAAAAACGTTTTCTTAACGAGTGATTAGTATAGAAAACACCACCTGTTCGAGAAGAATTAATGAAAAATACCACGAGTATTTGACGAAAGTGACGGTATTAGTCATTTTCAGCAAATACGAGTGGCATTTTTCATTAAATCTTTGAGAACTAGGGTGTTTTCTGTTATAATACCCCACCTACAAAAAATACCAGTTTTCTGCATTTGACTTGCAAGACTGCGATGAGTTCGTAGTTACTTACTTTCAATGCGTGAGTGATTTGAGCGAGAAAATTGGTTACAAACAAAATTTTATTTTTACAAATCAAAGTATTTTTTTGTAATTCTGCAATCGAAGTTCCCGGATGACAGTGCCAATTGATATTTTAATAGCACATGTTCTATTAAGGATTTTGAAATCACTGATGATTCCTGCAATCTGATTGGTTTCCAACAGTAGTGATTACAGAAATAATGGGCTAATTCCGAATTATGCTTTAGTTCCTGCAAACAATAACATATCGAGATCAGGTGCCAAGTTTCCATACATTTGCTGTATTTCTTAGCACCTGCCCTCGACTTCAAGTTATTGTTCACTTGAATTGAAGCGTAATTCGGAAATGGGCTATTATACCATTTTGAAATCACTGATGATTCCTGCAATCTGATTGGTTCCCAACAGTAGTGATTACAGAATTAATTGCACTGATCGCACTGTTTTAAGTTTGTAATTTCACTGTTTTGAACAACCAATCACAAATCAGAAAAAAGTGAAAAAGCCAATCACAGCGCAGCAAGAAAGGATGCCCAACGTGTGGCAGTTTTGGCATGTACTTGCTGAAAAAAATGAATTACACAAATCTAAATAACTTAGTTTGATTTCAAAACGGATATAATAAAATTAATTAGTAGTTGAACTTCCTGTCATAGAGTTTTGGTCTGAAATCATACTTGTGACTTTTGAAATCACCCGTATGATTTCAGGCCAATTTGCACTCCACTCAGTTCAACTACAATTATTAATTACACGGATTAAAGAAAAATACACGGTAATTCAGCTAACTAGAGCCCAGTATTTTTTGTAGGTGTGGTATTATCTCATAAATATATCAATTCTAAGGGATGTTTCGGAATAAAAAGGTACTTTCAACTTGGTATAAAGCGACGTGGTACTCGAAGATGCATCATTTGCCTTCAAAATTTCGGGAGGAGCATGCCTCTAGAAGCCCCCTAGAAACAGTTCTTCACTATGCGACATCTCACTACTTCCGCAAATCTCAATTTGAGAGTTCTGCAACTGGTCACGGCTGTTCAACTTTGTTTCTCATGTAGGTGGTAGCCTATATATTATTGTTACAATTAGGTAATCATATTCTTGTCTTTCATCGTCGTCTTTTCTCAAGGACAAGGAAGCATCGCACAATAAGACATCAGTGAATCAGTTTGCATACACTAACAAATGCAGCTGAACGGCATACACGCTCTTTTTTGTTATAAGAATAACTTTCTGACAAACAATGAGGATCATATCGCCGAAACTTTAAGAGTAATTTACGAACCATCTGAGGCTAGAAAGACTCGGAGCAATAACAAGACTCGGGAGCTATAGAACCAAAAGCTACTGATAACCAGTCACAGGTATTATTTCCCGCTCTTAATTTGTTTTGAATATTAAACCCTGAATGAGAAGTTGCGTTTATTTCAAGTTTTTTCTTCAAACTGCAGCAAGTTTTTATTAATTATAGAACTAAAAACAACTTGAGGCTGAAATGCCCAAAGAACAATGAACCTCGGCCAAAATAAACGATTCTTATGAAAAAAAAGTGTGTAGTCCTAAACGACAAGTTATATTATGAGAATAAAGACTTCTCAGTTGTCATGGCTGACACTCTTGGTATATGTCTTCTTAGTATTCAAAGGCTTGTACTGTCATTGATTAAATTTAAAAGAAATCTTTGTCTTAAATAAGAATTTAACAAGAATGAAATGTTGCAGGATAAACTAACTGGAAACATATTAGGAAATAATATGGAAAAAATCGTGCAAAGGGCATATCCGCCCCCTCCCCCACGCCCAAAAAAAGAAAAAATTCGAGCACAGCTAAAATGCTTTAAGAAATATGTGCCATTCTGACCACTCTTCTCTTCAGGTATTTAATAGAAAACTCCATTGTGCTTTAAGTTCATGATTCACTACAATATTTAAAAAAAAGGGTTTTACACTTTGTTTACTACACCACTATCAGTTGCGCGCGAAAGTGTTTGCGTGATTCAGCCACGCTAGGAAATACGACATTTCCCTTTTCCCCAAACATACACAATTTGTATTAATTCTCTTTGTGCTGTCTACAGCAGCCTCCATATACCAATTAACAGCCGGCAGCTTTGGAGGATTTAGAGTTCCCTTTGAAAACCCATCCAGTCTCTTTTACTCTCATCTTAAATATTTGCTTGTAAGGGAATAGAAGGTGAAGCGTTTTCAAAAACGAGGTCGTTTTTGTTCATATTAATCAGAAGCGTAGTTAAACACATCACTGTTAAGAGCATCTTTTCGGTTCTTTAGAAAACGACCGATACAATTTGAAGCCGGATTGAAACGGTCTTAAAATTTCTTTAAAAAGATATTATCGACACAGAGATATTTTAGGGGCCTCTTTTTGAGTCTTCGCACAAGAATTTTGAAGCTGGGAGGTGAAGCGATAACTAAGCCAGAATCGAGATTAAACACCATCCCATCAGAACAAATTATAAGCACGTTTGTTGTGTTAGAAACTGACTGCTCTTTGCTTTAAACAAATTCATCTTCCAGACAAGGGCGAGTGTTTTCTTCCAGATCGAAAAAGTGCGTCTGAGCGTTTTAAAGACCAGTGTTGCTTCGCTTCTGAACCGAGTTCAACTCGACAGATCATTTGACCACTGCCAATACAGATCTGAATCGAACCGGAAGAATCAACATAGATACTGTAAAGGGAGCGAAATAGCAGCTAGAATATTCATATTTTTACGCTAAAAAGCTGTGAAACACGTATTTGACAACCCGTTGAAAATTTCCATCATTTCGAAAAGCAAGCGGCCAGTTTTTTTTTCCTTTTCCTGTCACTTTGTGGTTTTCATTAATAAATGTTTGCTTTTATTATCAAAGCAAATTTGGGAAGGCAAGTGAAAGAAAGACAGCTGGTTTTATGGGAATCGGTTGTGACGGGGCGGGGGCGACAACTACACATGCCAATAACTCAGCGAGAACTATTTTGTTTTCAAGTGAGCATTTCACATGCGGCGAAGACGGAGCTGGCCGAAGCTGTAACACGCTGCCAGATATTGAAGCTACCCCATTTGTATTTGAAAGATGACGCTTCCCTCTTCAGAACATATTTTGTGTTTGTTTTGTTGTGAAATTAAATTATTCACGAGAAACATTTCGGAGAGAATTAGTGTCAGGTGTCGTGCTAAAGACTTGTTTTGGTTTGTGGCGCGAGCAAAAATTATCAAAAGTTTCTTTCTTGCGAGCTGGCATTTGCTAAAGACGTCAGCTAAACTTTGTGATGTAATATGCTAGCGAGCTGGTGCCACGGAGTTTATATCTCGATTAGTCTTTCGCAGTGGGAGCTTTTTTTCTTTTTTTTAAGAATAAACACTTCGGGAGACTTCGCTCATAATCTGCTCATTTTCGATGCCAAGTTAATCTACATAAAAATACATCCAGCCCTATCATTAAAAAGCCCTCCTTTTTACACGGATTATTGACTGAGGCAGCACACGCAAATAAAACCGACTTTGTGATTTATTGGTCAGACAGAGCTCGAATTTACATTGAAATGTACTGTTGTGTTTCCAATTCTAAACTGCCTTTAGAAATTTTGTTTTAACAATAGTGCCAGTGGTCGTTGGCCATTGAGCATCACTTCAAGTAATTTGAACATTATAACCAATTGCTGATCTGATTATACTTCAACTTTCTCGTTTCGTTTTTGTGTTGTCCTGTATTAATTTGACGCCGCTAGTCACTAACTCTGTAATATTTGCTTAAAGTATCCTGAAATTCTGGATTTGGCGTTAGAAGTAGGTCAATCTTGTGAATAAAATACATAGAATTTAAATATTCTATTGATAATAATATATTTTTGAATAATAATTTTTCTTATGTATATTTTACGTTCATTAACTATTTTTCTCTCTTCCAAAAACACTTTCCTTGTTGTTGAATAAAATTCAGAATGTGAGTCAAACTATTTTCAGCATTTTTTGGCCATGATTCCTGGTTTGCAACCAAGCAGCAAAAGCTTCGTTGAAATATTTGGTTTCGCTCGCATCAAAATTCACGTTTTTTTTATTATGTATTTTGAATTCATTAACTATAACACAATTCATATTTGCTTTTCAGTCACTCGGGGTATACCAGCGATCTCCCATATGCCTCTGGAACTCGAGTATATCGATCTGGAAACAACTGGAATCAAAGGCGCTGGTAGGACTGGGTGTATTTCTTTATTTATTTTAGATAATCTTCATATTGTTTTTTGAGGTTGGTGTATTCTACAGAGAGACCAAAACACTTCTCCGGCTGCGAAACATTATTGAGAAAGTTGATTTGGTTGTTAGACTACAAGCGAGTCAAGGAAGAATATTTGCTTATGTTTAACCCAGCAAGTGTATTTTAGCGTTTGTGTTTCAACCATTGCTAGATCATAAATGGTGTTAATATTTCCTCGGCAACAAATGGATGGAACCCTAGTAGTCGGATTTATGAACTGAACGGCAAACAAGGTACGGGGCACTTGTTTTAAAAATATTGCACACTTTTTTTTATCGCTCGGCCGTCTTTTTACATTCATTATTCATGAAGTAAGTGCGGTACTAGTGAATTTCAGCGTACTTATTCTTTACAAGTATGTTTTTTTGTTACTTGTTCGTTGCATCTGCTCCTTCTCGCAATAGCGGAAATAACTGTGCAAGCTAACGTCGAAAATACAGAAAAGAGCGCGGTTCTGACGACTGATAAATTTGTCCTGAGCATTCACTTGCATGCATCGCAGATGGAGTTATCACAACCAAATCAAAACTAGAACTTCCAGCTGAGGTGGCCAGAAATAAAACTGTTGAATTTGGGCGGTTCAGGCTCGCGGCTGGGTTTACTTATGTTTACTGGCCACCGAAAAAAAATATTAGTCGGTTAGTTTATTCAATCCGCGTTAAGATCATCGATGGTTATTTTGTCACAAACGAAGTCAAAACAATAATTGACTATTCAACAAAAACATCTTTCCGAAGAAATTTTCATTTTTCGTGTTTTAGCTTTCCTACACTCAATGGAAAATCTGTTACTATGCCTAACAGCGATTCCTCTCTTTCTTTTGTTGACTTATGATCAATTGCGGGGGAAGAAGACGAAGAAATTTCTACTGATAAAAATCAAACTCACCCAAAAGTGCTATTTCCTTCTTTCTCTACAGTTTTAATTTTTTTTTTGGACTCTTCAATTGCATCTCGAACAATGTGAGAGCTGAAACAGTCGATTTACTCGAGTACAGACCTCACAAATAAGAAGGAAACAGCACTGGTAAACTTTGCACGTTTTTGGCAGGTGCAATTTTGTTAAATAATTTTGTCGGAAATTTACCGCTTAAGTTGCCACTAAAACGAAACTTTAGCGGTAAAAGTGACAGTAGCTCTTGCGGTAATTTGAGCTTAGTCCTCTTTTAGTTTTTAACCGTGAATATAAATTGTTCTGTTTTCGACCACACCCATGGCGAATTGACGGTGGCGAGTGTTTTAAAAATATGGTGCAACTGATGTTTTTCGGACTTTAATCGTCAGTGTAACGTGGGAAATTTATGTTATGCGGAAAACAGTGAAGTGTCTGAATGTGTATTGCCCCGCTAATTTAAAGTGAAATTTATGCCTCGTATCAACACCAGGTACGACTGAAATATATTGGTCTATTTTGCAATTTCAGATCGTCCGAATTTTTCGGCGGAGAGCAGCGGTGACTCAGATCAAGTTGACAACTGTTTCGTAACGAAACATTACGAAAATGACACAGAAACGTGATACGCTCGTTTTTTTCGGTAAATATAAATGAAACAAGTTCAGCAACGTTATATTTAACAAGCTGTAACGTCTTTTAAGACTTTGTAGTATATGACGAAATTAGTTTTACGTCAAAACTGATTTCATTCTTTAAAAGTTCGTGATCCACTTTAACACGTGTGACTCTGTTTGATTCGAGGAAATGGGGAAAGTAAATTTTTAAAGCTGTTTTTCAGAATGACTATTATCAGGCTTTAAATAGCACAAAATGGAACGTGTTTTGAAATATCATTTGAAGTAGAGCGACCGGAAACTGAAGCCGCAACAGTGGCACATCGCGTACTTTCGCGCGGGAAAAAATTTATTATTTGGATGTCACACTTGTGTAATATGACTAATATTACTCCCAGGTCTACAATTTTGCTACAACAGATTTGACACATATGTACTCTCAACAAAGTCTCAGTGAGTTTGGTATATCTTTTATGAATTTCTTAGTTTGTCTTCAGAGTATATTTTTAAAAACAGCTGTTTTGTTGACTGAATATATGTTGAAACTCGCGCGGTGTCGATCTTTACACATATCGGTTCAGTTGCAGTGCCTTTCGGCTCATTTGGTGAAGTGGCGAGTGGCTGACGCATGATGACCAACATCATACATACAAGTCACAAACAATTTTTTTATATTGAACAGCGATGCAACACGAATGTTCTGTGCGCTGCCTGTACGAGGCCAATGAATATGATTATGGCGGACGTGCTTGTATTAATTATTATTGGCACGTATCTTGCTTTTTTAAGAGTTAGCTCTCAAGATTAAGGGAAAAATTGGCTGAACGAGATGTCAAGCCAATTGAGTGCCCGCGATTGCAACTCAAAACATTTGGCCGAAGCTCACATCACAAGTGGTCAAACTATTTATATTTAAGGTGTATTCAAAACAACCCTATAATGAACTTAGCGATGGGTGATGTACACGTGTTTCATGCACCACCGCATGCTTGCAGTTGCACACTCACGAATATGCCACATTTCATGTTTCTTTGCAAGTCATAGGTTCGGACAGGCATACTTGCAAAATTAACTAAGATGACTGCACACAGCTTGAAAACCGAATGCTTGTGTGCCCTCCAGTGAAAAACAATTGCAAGTGACAAAATTATTCCTTTCTTCAGGAAAAGTTCAAAACAAGAAAGTAATTTAAAATAAACTTCATAACAATAACTTTCTAGTGTCGTTTCCAACTAACAACATTAGCGATATATATGTATATATATGTAGAGAGAGAGAGAGAGAGAGTAATATATATATATATATATAATGCTAAAGATTTTTAACATGCACTAGTAAAAACAAATCAGAACAATGATATCAAGAACATAATTTTGATATAAATAGTAATAATAATAATAATAAATATATACAATAGTAATATTAATAAAAATATATAATAATAATATGAGGAAGATATAATTAAAACAACTGTCAATTGATATTGACACTCGTATTTTAACAGAAATAAAGTAATTTTGTGAATATCAAATTTTATATTTAAGACCTTATCACCGACTGCTAAACAACCACAAGAAGGCAGAAGCGGTTATTTAGGTTTTTATATTAGACACACATGTATATGTAGGCTGTAGCCAATGGAAGAGAGAGAGAGAGAGAGAGAGAGAGAGAGAGAGAGAGAGAGAGAGAGAGAGAGAGAGAGAGAGAGAGAGAGA
>JANSTQ010138275.1:0-11198 GCA_026167885.1 Bergia puertoricense
AGTGTTAAGGAATATTTTTGTTATAGCAGCGTTAGAAGAGGGGGAGGGGGAGGGGGGAGAGGGGGAGGGAGAGTGGCAGAGAAGAAAAGGAGGAGGGGGGAACGCAGGCTAGACAAAATCTTGAACTGAAATCTCCAAGCTCTTGCAAATAATCATGTGTAGCTAGATGACTACTTTCCTTCAATTTTTCTGCAATTTCTGACTTATTAGCCGCCGAGAAAGTTAATTTAAAGAGGCTCTTTACTGGCTGAATCAATGGGTTGTCGTTTTTTTCAGAAGTTTAATTTTTGCGTTATTTCTCAAAATAGTTTCTTAATCCACTGAAAAGGCGGTAATCAGTCACTTCTGCCAAGGTTTTGTGTTCTGGCCCGGAACATAAGAAGTGACAATTATAATCCAACTTAATCGTCGTCTGAACAGTTCAAGACGTGAAAGAGTCCATTTAAGGTGGAGGACTTGAGATGTCCGAGCGTCATAACAGACGTAATTAATTACGATACAGTACTGATCGCTATTGACCTAGTTAGTTACAATTTAGCACTACAATATTGGTTTGGATAGCACTAATATAAATATTTAATTTACTTTGGAGTTTAGAACGGCTTACAAATTCCCTCTCCCAAGTCCCATAAAGTCTAACAAAGTCTTACTAGTTTCTATGGCCCTATATAACTTTCATGTCACAGTTTGTTTACATTTTTCAAACTTCCTACATGACCTTTTCTTCCATGGGAAACTAATTTTGAAAAAAATTGTTTTTCTGCGGGTCGTTGCCTAAACCTCAAATTAAGTCATTCCAAATTACCATTTCATGTAACCGGTACTTTCAAGACATCGATCAGGCCTGCACTATTTTTTCCAGGAATGTTATGAGAGCCACTATTAAAGCCATGTCATCCAAACGCAAAGAAATCCATGATAAGATTCAAACATGCCGTTCTGAACTTAAAAATTCCTGCCCAGTCGTTTAAGTCAGTTCGATCCGTCTTAAAATTTATGACCTTAACTCAAAACTCTTTAAATATCTCAAAAACCACAAGACCAAATAACTTTCTGAGCTAACTGGGTTAGGGTCAACGCCTTTAGAACATCGTTACAATGTTGTCACCATTCCAGAAGATCTATCCCTTTCGGAACCAGAAAAATCAGTATTCGGAAAAGGCTTAAATTTCGTGCCACTCACCGTGTTAAGCTACAAGCATATTTTCACGACAAAGAGCAATCCTCCAACCAACCCGAAAGAGACGAAATCGAATCGCTCAAACCAAAGAAGTCACATTGGACTCCACTGGATGCCGCTTTTCTTCTGTTGATCTCTTTACCATAAAATGCCGTGTAGACATCCAAAAATTTAACCTCAAACAAAAAAATCAATTTTTCTAACTTTTCCAAAGAAGAATGGACTGCTCATCAAAATCTTAAAAGCCGAGACGACATTGTAATCAAACCAGCCGACAAAGGCGGTGCCGTAGTTGTTTGGCGCACCGACCTTTACAAAGAGGAAGCCTTCAGACAACTTGCCGACATCAAATTTTATGCTAAAGTTGCCAAAGATCTCACTCTTGCTAATCAGAAAATCATAAAAGAAACTGTCAACAAACTTATTTCAGAAGAAAAACTGCCTCCTACAACCAACAATCTTTTCGTAACCACGCCCAAAACATCAACATTCTATCTCAAACCTAAAATTCACAAACCCGACAATCCCGGCTGCCCAATCGTTTCAGCCTGCAGCTGCCCAACAGAACTCATTTCCAGCTTTCTGGACAAAAAATGGTTCCTTTCGTCAAATCACTTCCAACCTACATTAAAGACACAAACCATGCCCTTAATATCCTAAAATAATTCCACTTTTCAGGAAATAACAAATTAATTTTCACCATGGACATCACCTCTCTGTATACTGTAATTCCCAACGATGAAGGGCTTCTGGACTAAAATACTATTTCGATCAACGCACTGTCAAAGAACCATCAACCGACGCATTACTTCGTCTGGCCGAACTTGTTCTCTCACTTAACTGCTTTTCATTTTCCGGACAATTTTACAAACAAATTAACGGCGTGGCCATGAGAACTAAAATGGGACCAAATTATGCCAATCTTTTTGTCGGCTATGTAGAAGAATAAATTTTCAACCAATTCGAAGGCCCCACACCAGACTTTTTCTGCCGCTACACAGATGACTGCTTCGAAACCACATCCTGCACCAGAGAAGAACTGGACTGATTCATCAATTTTGTCAATTCTTTCCATCGCAGCACTCAAATTTACATGGGAAATTTCTGACAACTCAGTCACTTTTCTCGACATCAACGTTTCTGTTCAAGACAACAGTTTGGCTGCAAGTGTTCACTATAAACCCACAGATTTGAAGCTTTCCGACGTAATGAAGTGAGAGTCGGAAAGCGTATTCATCAGACATCACGGCTTGCAGAATGTGCGTGATGGTATGCGAGTTGGGAATTATCGAGTTGTGAATTGTTTGAATTGTTGAGTGCTAGTGGGTATATAAAGAGTTTGTTTCTGTCAGATTATTCATCTCGCCATTTTGTGCAGCAACGTCGATAGTTCCAAACTTTATATTAACAATTGTTATGATTAATTTGTTTTCTTACTGAAGTAAAAGCTTTAATCTCCAAAGCTTGTGCTACTGCATCGATTGGAGAGTACGTTTCCCAGAGGATTTGTCCCACAAAGGAAGGGTTTATCTCTGGGTTTTTCGTACCGGGCGGGGCACGTTATTATCTATTTTATAATGATCATTGAATAGGTATTTAATTGTGCACGACACAGAAAACGCAATTTCAAGTGCATAAAGTGTCAATGTACATTGGGCCTATTGCACTCGGTTTGTTATGTAGCGAATAGAAAACATAGCACGTACCGTGCATTACTATACGAAACCAATTGTGGTGCGCAATATAATTTTGATATTGGTGTCAATTCGAATGCGTAAGCATTATGTTGTTATTTAAATTATCAGTTGATGTGCATATTTGTGTAAGCACTATGATAAGCAAATTCAGTTTTTAGTGCGTTGCAGAGAGCACTACAATGTGCAAAACATTAAAGCACTTGATACTGTATTACTGTGTGAACACAATGATGTGCATGAGATTAAGCACTTTGTGTACATTGCTTTGTGAGCATTTTGATGTGCATTGGTGTGTAAGCACTAGGATGTGCAAGAGGTTAAGCAGGTGTCGTGCATTACTGTGTGAACACAACGACGTACAATTTGGTGCAAGAGATTAAGCACTTAGTGTGCACTACCGTGTGAGCACTAGATGTGCAAAAGATCAAGCACTTGATGTGCATTGGTGTGTAAGCACTAGGATGTGCAAGAGATTTAGCAGTTGGTGTGCATTACTGTGTAAACACAACGATGTGCAAGTTGGTGCAAGAGATTAAGCACTTAGTGTGCACTACCGTGTGAGCACTAGATGTGCAAAAGACCGAGCACTTGATGTGCATTGGTGTGTAAACACTAGGATGTACAAGAAATATTTAAAGCACTTGGTGTGTATTACTGTGTAAACACAACGATGTGTGAGAGATTAAGCGCTTGGTATGTATTAATGTGTAAGCACTAAGATGTGCAAGAGATGAAGCACGTGATGTGCATTACTTTGAGCACTAAGATGTGCATGAAATGGTGCACTTGGTGTGCATTAGTGTGAGTACTAGATGTGGACGAAATTTGAGAATGGGTTTATTGTGCAGTTATTGTAAAATTGTGTTGATTGATTGATGTAAAAGTAGCAATAAAGTTGTACTGTCTGCACATCACCGGCAACAGTACACTGTCACACTCCAAAGAGTTTTCGTGTTGTTTTTGTATATGCGAAAATAGTTATGAACATATAGTTACTTATTGTATTCATCTTCCCATCCGCGCCACGTCAAAGACTCAATTCCGTATTCCCAATTTCTCAGGCTCCTTACGCTTTGCAGCGATGACTCAGATTTTAATTCTAAATGCGATGAGATGTCTAATTTCTTTTCAGATCGCGATTATCCGGACCATGTCATATCTAACGCACTCACAAGAGTCCAAAACGTCAGCAGAGAATCCGTTTCAGAACCATCAGTCTCGAACAATGAAAAACGGATTCCTTTCACACTCACTTTCCACTCCAACAATTTAGCGGTTAGAAATGCTGTTCTCAGAAATTTCAAAATTTTACAGTCGGACCCCGAAACGGCACAAATGTTTCAAAATCCGCTACTAATCTCTTTCAAACTGGACAAAAACCTGCGGAATTCACTTGTAAGAAGTGCCCTCCCTTCCAAAGCAGAGTCAGGTACTTTCAAATGTTCCCGTAAACGCAGCAACACTTGTCCATTTATTAAATCCAAAACACACATTGCAGGACCCAGAGGATCATGCCAAATTAGCAACCATTTTGACTGCACAACTTCTAACATTATTTATTGCATCACCTGTACTTTTTGCAAAAAGCTTTACATTGGAGAAACTGACCGCAAATTAGGAGACCGCTTTCGCGAACACCTACTTGACGTGAAAAACAAAGGATCAGACATATCCAAACCAGTAGCTGGGCATTTCAATCTCCCGGGTCATTCACTTGAACACATAGAAATTTGAGGAATTAACTTACACACCGGATGCAATGAGTCTCGCAAAAGGAAAGAACAAAGACTAATTTTTAAACTCGGGATCGTAGCCCCCCACGGATTCAATGAAAGGTTTTCATTTACATAGTTTGGAACATTTCAGCCAATTAGATTTTCCGAATTTCAGCCAATGACAAATTCGAACATTTCGATCCGCATATATTAACATCAAACCATGATTCCCCTATAATTCTTCAGTCTGCTCTGACGAAGGCTAGCGCTCGAAACGTCAGCTTCCAACCTAACTTTTCTTCCCTGGACAGATTGAGAACATTATTTCTAAAAATTTCGATTTATTTCGATGCCTCTTCGGTACCCACCCACCACCCTAATGTCGCATTTGTGCTAATATATGTTACACTTACGAATATTATTGTGAGTTCGGGAATTCCGTTTGTTCCAAAAATAAATTTCAAGAATACAATGAATCCACAGAATATATAAACAGTATTATGCCCTGCGAAGGAAGTGCTGGTTTGTTTGTGTATTCTTTGGATTCATTGTATTTTATAATCAGTTCCTTGACGTGTATTGCAGTTTATTTGTTGTTTTGTGGATACGTGTCGGAGCCATACATTGCTGGTAATTATGCCGAAAATACTTACTCTCTGAGTTTAGCAATCTCCATGTTTGCTATGTTTTCGTGAAAATTGTTTGATAGTGTAATTAGCAAAGAACATCTGATTTGAGAAGCGTATCGTGTTTATTTACTGTAGTTTGATTTTACATATAAATTGAAGTCGAACTTTGAAGCTAATACAGCACTTCACGTATATTGCTGTTCGATTAATTGAAGAGAAAATAGGAGCTAATCGCAGGCTTGATCCTCGTTTTCGATTGTTTTCAAGAGTTACGAGCTTTTAGTTTTTCTCTTCTGGTGAACTGTAGTTAGAAATGTGTTGTATTTGTAGTTGAGATTGAATTGGGAGTTGTAGATGCTTGTTAGAACGAGTTCTTTATGTAGTGTTGTGAATAGGTTTTGTTGTGCTGGCAATTACTAGACCACATTCTTCTTTGCTGTAGAAGTTCTTGCAGAAATACCCTTTTACTGATCCTGCAAACTTAAAATAAAGAGCTACATAAGAACCTTTTTTGTAAGAACGCTGAGGCTGAAGAAATCCCAAAATTTAAGAACATGTTAAGAAAATTTTGAGGCTGGGAATACGTGGAGAACATTACTGTAATTGGAACAACATAATAAAACGTTGAGAAAGCGATAGAGTATAATTTGTTGATTTCAGTACTCTTGAGGACATATTATAGGCAGGATTAGTGAATTTTATTAAGGTCTTTGCCTCTTCGAAACAGTTTTCAAATAATTCAAGACACACACAACACAACACGAACTCAATCGAGAAAAAGGATTAGATATACAATGTACTGTAACACAGACGAACTGATCTCGATATTATTATCTTTGAGTTTGTTACATTATAAAAATGCTAATCAAAATAACGCTGTTGTTTACGATCACGTGCTGATGAGAGGGGGGGGGGCGGATATTTTTGATAATGATGAACGTTTCTGTTGGTTTAAAGTCTTAAGTATTAAAGTCATTAACCCTAGATAGCGTACTGCTAATTCAGGGATTACTCTGCGCCATAGATAACAAGAGACGCAGGTGGCCTGGGGCCTGCAAAGATCCAATTGCAGGTTTGCTAGCTTAAAGTCAAACCTACCGCCTAATTCAAATGAATTATTAAAAAGAAACACTTGTAACTCGAGAGCCGATTAGAAAACGAGAAAATCTTGAAACACTGGCCAAGATCTGAAAAAATTGGCCACGATGAGAAACAAGACAAATTAGGAAGTGACAATCCTCCATTCATTTGTTATTCTAATTTTCTTATCAATCACACAATAGATGCAAAGAAAACTGTGAAAATTGTTTATTTTTTCAGTAGAGCTTGTTTTCCGTTTGTGATAAAAACTTTTCATCCACTTAGGACGAAATTTGGTTGTCCGTTTGGTAAAGGAGTTACATGTGTTGTTCCATTTGGTACAGTGTGGAAGACTAATTTCTATTTTGAAGTCGAACTGTTAAACTGTCGTATTACAATTGTAAATTTTGTTTTAGAACAGTACTCAAGTGTTCAAGTGCAATAAATGGTGCTCGACCGTGTTTGGAAGTCCGCTTGCAAGCAAGGACATTCATAGAATTTAATAGTTGTTCTAGCTGATACTCGGTAAAGTTTAACACATTTAAACCAAGGCGTGTTGAACTTGAAGAGAAGTGGGACTAATATATAATTATGTCGAAATTCAAGGACACTGCAACAACAGATTACGTGGTACAAAATTCGCCATACTGGAACGCAAAAGAATGTGACAAACCCCAAGACAAAGCTCCATCAACTAGAAACCGTAATATTGCACTTTTCTCGTGCTTTTCTAGTTGATGGAGCTTTGTCTTGGAGTTTGTCAAATTCTTTTGCGTTCCAGTATGGCAAATGTTGTACCACGTAATCTGTTGCTACAAAGGGCCTATTCTGGGAATGTTTTCAGACATCTATTGCTGGAAAGGAATTTGAAAAATTTGAAATGTAAAGAAAGCGTAAAATAATGAGGCTATTAAAAATGGAAGAAGAAAGAGCCGAAGCGTGTCTTGAAATTTATGAGGAGTACGGATTGGATTAACGCTCCACAATCGAGTGTAAATTTGGATATTTTATGTCTAGACGCAGGCAAATTGACTGTTCATAAATCATCGAGAAATGGAAATCAAATAATGCGTCCAGTCGTGTTGCAAAGAATACGAAAGCGTCTTAAATAACAACAAAATTCAAACTGAATCATTGCCAAGTACAATGTCACCAGTAGAGCTGCAGGTAAATAAAACGTTAAATGATAACGAAGTACAAATCGCATCAACGGCAAAGCGAAATCAATTCACACCTGTGTCGTGCCTCAAGCGTCGATCAGCCAAGCGCTAAATCATAACGCTTCTTTAAATTTTCCAGGTTTAACTCCTTGTAAGAATCTCACGACTGACGTCATAGTGTTCTCTGATACAGATACACAAATGATGTCACAGTGTGAGCAATGATGGCTCGTTCTGGCGACATAGTGCATGCTTATACTCTTACTCTTCAAAATTCACTTCAATTATGGGAGGTGAATTGACATCATTATCGTGCTCGACGTCTATTTGACGTCAATTATATTGTTCTGAAATGTTTAATTTAACTCCCACAACTAAAGCAAGTTTTCCAATCTATGAGTACAAGAATGCAACTTATGAACATTATTGGGCGATTTGTCGCCCTTCACCAGTGACGCAACCAGTCAGTCTGGGGCCGTCAGTCAAGGTTCTTACACAGAGGTAGAGCCATTTTCCCCGTCAAATTTCAGGCTGATTGATAATGCGTTTCACTGGCCAACATTATGTCAGTTTGATAATCAACAACCGCGTTTTCCAACAGTTTTCCTATACAACAAATTTTCGTTTGTGCGATCTGACCATTAGACAAATTACCAATTTTACAACTTGGCAATTTTTCAGGATCAAGATAGTATGACAGGCACAACTGATCAGTGTCAAAACAGAAATGGCAGATACCAAAGCTTCCTTCCCCTAACAGGAATCATCCAACGACGGGATATAGTAAAACTATCAACCATCTAGAACGCAAACTCAGCGGGTGTAAAATGTGCAAACGCCATGAAAACAATAAGAAAACGTGAGATATTGAAGCCAAATGCCCAGAAAGTTTACCATCAAAAAATAAGTATCTCCTTCAAAAGTGGCTCAATTACCATTTTTAGCAAAAACACATAAAACTGATTCCGCACACTTACAAAAATTAAATCTTACGGTTGGGTTAAACATGGTTTCTTCATTTTGACTTCTTTAGTATGGCTATAAAGCTTGACCATGCAGGTACATTTAGTTACTGTTTTAAAATTAGGTCATGATGCTTTCGTAGCGCAGGAAAAACTAACACCTGGAGTTTGCTATCTTTATGTCACAATTTGTGTGTATGCGTGTGTGTTTCCCGGCTGAGTGCATAACAATAAATCTTTCTGAAAAAAATATTGTGTACTTTGACTTCAAAACTCTGTCGCAAACTACTCTTATAAGTATATTGAAATATCCCACAGAACAACTACAAACAGTTTGTTTCGATTATATGCTTTCAGGTATTTTACTGTTTTAATATTCATCAATCACTCATGTATAATAGCCTATTTTATGACTTTCATCGGAGTGTAGCTCCCACTTGCTGGTGGCTATCATTTCACAGGTGACAGCAGATAAAGCAGACTTCACACGCTAGGATTTGATGGCCCGAATTGAACCGTTGCTGAGAGTTTTAAGGCAATATCAAATTTCGAAATTCGGTCCATTTCACAAAAATCTCATGTTGCAGTGCAACAAATCATTCAAATTGGGCTTATTTTCCGTCAGATGTCATACATACCTTGATCAAATCTGACCGCCAAATCATAGTGTAGATCCTTCTTACATGTTAAACCACCATCACACTTCTTCTCGACCAGTTGATATGTGTTTCCTTTTGACAGTGTTACACGTACGTATACTTTCCATTGGCCACTTAATATGTGTTCCCATTGGCTACAAAATAAATATTTTTATGGGCCATTTGATATATATGTGCAGGTGATTCGGTAGATTTGGGGAAATATCTTATAAGTTGACTAAATCACCTACCACCAAACTAAATATATTAACTCTCGGTTTGAGCTGCCTCTGACTGAAACACTGCCAATGTTACATGGACGATCGGCAAAAGATCCGAACATTGGGAATTATCAATTAGATAGACATGAGCTCGAGTTCTATCTTGATAAATGGAACGATAGGGAACGATTAGAAGATCGTATGGAAACCAATGTCGCACGATCGGGATGATAGATAAAACCTAAATCTATATCCAAGAATGCACTGTTTGCCTTTGTCAATGGACCCAAGAGTTTTTGCTGATAATCGTGCACTTTTGCTGTTTTAGGCGACCGCAGTGACTTTTTTCAAATTGATAGTCGCCATCGTTCCAAAAATCTACTTGAAACAACTAAGGCATTTGGGACGATCCCAGGGATCATATGGAAACCAGGTTAAACCAAACTGTTGTTAAAGTTAACTGTTCTTCAATGCCAATATTCGCCAATACCAATAAAATAAAACTTTGACTGGGAAGAAGGAGTGTTTGTTGAAAGAAGATAATAGGCTTGCTTTTGAAACATCTGTCTTTCAAAGCGGGCCGCCAATGTAAAATAATTGTCAAATCAAGGTGCTGTGAGGACAATAAAACCGCCTTTTATGACGTCATTTAACGTCACAGATAGAAGACGGCCCAGTAGATGATGTTGAAGACAAGAAAAGCTCCCGGGAACGTGTAACGACACAACATGTTCATGCGCCTGCTCAGTACTGTAGACTTGGAATCTGCTGGCAGGTGCAACAGCAGCCTCATAACTCTGCCCAAATGAGACACTTGTACTCTGGGTGGTGGGGTGAGTTTGTCGAGGTGGTGAATGAGAGTCTTGGCCCGTACGACCGGGTACACCGAGCCGTGTGAGTCGGCCACGCAGTAGGTGACTTGGTTACGATCCTCGGGTTCAGCGGGAAGCTGGGAAGTAAAGAACAGTAAAACGATTGAGTGACTGGCGGTTTTACCTTATGCTTGGTCTACGTGGAGAACGGAGAAGTTGGATTCATGTGAGCCGATTTAACAGCGTTATCGTCTCTAGAATTTGACAACCAATATTGAGAATTCATTTTTAAAGCTCAACATACACCAACAGGAACAAACTTCAGTTTCATAAGATCAACGTAAGTTAAAACTAAATATATTATTTTATCACTTTAGTAAGCTGAATAATCCATTTATGGGGTGTTCCTTAGAAACTATTCGGGAATAATAGTAGCCGGAATCAATCGAAACAAGCGTTTGTTTAGGAGCTATTCTTATGGAATACTTGAAATATATTTCGTGTATTCTGCTCCAGGTGACAGATTCAACGGGAAGTATTCAGTGTTTTCCGTAAGTTCCTTGTATTTCGTGTAATCAATGTGTTCAGTACCTTCAGTGTATTCAATACCTTTAGTGTATTCATTACCTTCGGTGTATTCAGTACCTTCAGTGTATTAGGCACCTTCAGTGTATTCAGTACCTTTAGTGCATTCAGTACCTTCAGTGTATTCAGTACCTTCAGTGAATTAGGTACCTTCATTGTATTCATTACCTTCACTGAGTGTATTCAGTACCTTTAGTGTATTCAGTATGTTCAGTGTAGTAGGTACCTTCACTGTATTCAGTACCTTTAGTGTATTCAGTATGTTCAGTGTATTCAGTAACTACAATCTATTCAGTACCTTCAGTGTATTAGGTACCTTCAGTGTATTCAGTACCTACAGTATATTCAGTACCTTCAGTGTATTAGGTACCTTCATTGTATTCATTACCTTCACTTAGTGTATTCAGCACCTTTAGTGTATTCAGTATGTTCAGTGTATTAGGTACCTTCAGTGTATTCAGTACCTTCAGTGTATTCAGTACCTTTAGTGTATTCAGTAACTTTAGTGTATTCAGCACG
>JANSTQ010138286.1:0-13262 GCA_026167885.1 Bergia puertoricense
TATGTCCTTGGTGTACAGGTGGGGTGGCAGGCAGGTGGCATGTCCTCATCTTCAGATATTGTAATACTTTAAATATGCCCTTGGTGTATAGGTGGGGTGGCAGGCAGGTGGCAGCTCCTCATCTTCAGATATTGTAATACTTTAAATATGTCCTTGGTGTATAGGTGGGGTGGCAGGTGGGTGGCATGTCCTCATCTTCAGATATTGTAATACTTTAAATATGTCTTTGGTGTATAGGCGGGGTGGAAGGCAGGTGGCAGCTCCTCATCTTCAGATATTGTAATACTTTAAATATGTCCTTGGTGTATACATGTAGGTGGGGTGGCAGGCGGGTGGCATGTCCTCATCTTCAGATATTGTAATACTTTAAATATGTCTTTGGTGTATAGGTGGGGTGGCAGGCAGGTGGCATGTCCTCATCTTCAGATATTGTAATACTTTAAATATGTTTTTGGTGTATAGGTGGGGTGGCAGGCAGGTGGCAGCTCCTCATCTTCAGATATTATAATACTTTAAATATGTCCTTAGTGTGCAGGTGGGTGGCATGTCCTCATCTTCAGATATTGTAATACTGTAAATATGCCCTTGGTGTACAGGTGGGGTGGCAGGTGGGTGGCATGTCCTCATCTTCAGGTAATGTAATACTTTAAATAAGTCCTTGGTGTAGAGGTGTGGTGGTAGGTTTTCATGTTCAGATATTGTACAGTAATACTTTAAACACGATAATTTGCTCGAGGGTTCTTGTAAAATTATGCCGACTTTGAGGCTTTGGGTGTAGTTAATTGTTTGAATGTTTACTTTCATAATAATTCTTGAGCACTCCATCTCAATTAACTACACCTTTAGGCACAGCCTTACTGGGCATGTTCTGCATTTGGTAAATTTCGTTTGACATTGTAAGAAAGATTGCATTGTCTCTTTCTGCTATTGTATATTTTCCTGGTTCTCATGCATTAATAATTTGCAAAGGATTTTTTGCTTGTACTTACTAGTTTGGGTGTTGGTCCTGTTCGTTGTGCTCGTGCATATTTAATTCCTATTGTGAAGTATGGGAAGAGTGTGCCCATGTGCACTTTTCCCAAACTGTGCATATATGCACTTGCAAGCGAAGCAAGTGGTGCTTGTCCTCTACACCTTGAAACAATTTTTTGGTACAATTGTATAGGTATTTGTAATAACAAGATCGAAATCCAGCATCACCTGTCTGGATCTTGTGCTCGATATCCGCGGTAACCTGATTATGCAATTTAATAATATCTTCCATTGTTGCTGCTTCCTCCACAGATGACATTGTTGCACTATTGGGTTTTGTAATGTGGAGATTAGTCAAATCTGCTTGATTCGGTGCTGACTCAAATGTAAAGTTTTCCACCCTCCTGGAATTATTGTCCCCATCGTTTTCTATTTCTCTGTCATGTAGGCTAACAAAACGGGCAAGATGTAAGTTGGGGTTGTTTCCTATTGCAAGACGTGCAAGGTTAAGCCTCTCTTTGGCTGTTTGTGGAATGAAATTGGGATTGTTTAAACCATATTTTAAAGCAACAGCTGCTTGGTGGGGGCATGCATTTCCATTGTTCCCGTGGGGATAGGGTACAAATTCCCAGGCTAGTGTCTACCGTGTAAATGGTGCCATTACCATTTCTACTAGGAACCTCAAACTTGTAGGGGCTAGAGTGCTCACTTTGTGCAATACTCTTCAGGTTCACTGAACTACATGTAGCTGACTTTCCAAAGCAACGGGAAGCAAGATGGAGCTGGTTTTGTGGTTTTTCAAATGCAATAGAGAGAAGCTTTCTTTGAAAAAAGATTTCAAGATCTTCAGTAATGAAGTGAAATAATTCAATTAGGTTATAAGCTCTCATTCACCGCAAAATGATACACTTAAATACAAAAATCATAGATTCAGTGTAGTTGTCCGTGTTGTTTCCCCTTGTCCTCAAGCCGATGCGATGGGAAAGAGCCCACTCACTCTGCCTTTCAAGAGCCTTGTTCAGGTATTCCTTGTAGTTTTTGTTGTCCTTTATAACCTGTTTTGAGTCAAGTGTTCCAATAATATCTTCAAATTCCTTGACAGTCGGAGCAAAGACGAGACTCTGCATTATAGCCATTAAACTCTGTCTGTTTTCTTTTGATACATGTATGTTATGTTTTGAATCCAATAACCATCTCCATGTTGCCTGTAAAAAGTGAAAAGTACATAATAAAAGAGTTGCAGTCCATTGCATGTGAAGTGCCTGTCATTGTGCTACATCGTCATCTGTTAAGATTATATTAATTTTGGACCTTTCTCCACCCCTTTTCCTCCAAATGCATGTTTTGGGAGAATGACAGAGATTTCAGACAGCTTTCTATGGTTGATTGTGTCTTGCTAGAAGTTACCCAAATTGCAAGGGGCAGAGCCCCAGTTGGGTGGTGTGTGCACATAAAAGAGACAGGATTGTTATGGCAGTCCAGACTACCTGAGGCATCCATGAAGGCCATTTCTCCCGCTTGAGTTGTTGTGTGCACACGAGACATGAGGGGAGTACATATAGAAAGAATCAGTGGTTGCACTTGTTTGCCATCATTCTTATACCTTTGCAAAGAACACCGACCTCCTGCGCTTTCATTTAATTTGTTATATTATTGGATTACTTCTTCCAATCGATCAAACATTTCTTCACCATTTGCTGGCCGCTTTTTCTCTACTCTCCATTTTTCAAACATGTTGACATCAGTAAGTGATGGACAATGTTTTCTGTCTGCCAAAAGCATTTGGGTTACTGGGTCTTTCACTAGTTGGGTTTCGTGATAATGAAATGCTTCTGCTGCTGCCATTCCCTGTGAAAAATATGAATTGAATTTCGCTTAATTCTGTTGCAGGAAGAATTTTGCAGAATGTTGTAAAATGAAAGCAATCTACACTGTGGTTATGATCCCACCAAAACTGTACCTCACATAACTGGTCTGCTTGTCTATTTGTGAAAACCTTAACAGACATCTTACTGTACTTTGGCAATCAGTTTTCTTGTCTCTTGTCTTGGACAATATTAATAGGTGCAGGTTTGCAGTGCCTTCAGCCATGTTAGAGTGATGGGTTCCAAGCCTCATTTCCTGGGACTTTCTTACTTTTTCTTTAGCCGATTGCTGCCTCTTTGATAAAGGCTTCCGCTTGCAGTCTGGCAGGTATAATATGTCGCCAACAGAACTCTCTTTCCTTTCCACCCTGGCCTGTTGAATGTACTTGATGTTTGAAGAAATTGCAAATTGTGTAAGCCACAGTTTCACATCTTCTTTTGAAGCGACATTTGCTATTGTAAACTTGACATAAAAGTTGTCCTGAGGTGCCCCCATAAATGTTTCACCTGGATGTTCTTCAAAAGAAATGGTCTTGTACTTGTGTCCATCTGGTAAGATCCTGTTCACAGGTGATGGCATATTTTGGGTGCTGCAGCTTGTATCACATCCCTTCGTTTCTTTTGCATAACTGTGGTCAAAATTCTCTGATGACTGCGCAGTAGCTTCTTTTGAAGCAAAGGTAGGTGATCGACCCTTGGCCATTTTCTTGAACTTTAGTAGGCATTCAAAATCTGAATCTGAATCAGATGAGAGTGATTCTCTTTTTCCTTTGTGTTTTAGAGATTGTGAAATGTGATGCTGTGCCTGCATTTGGTGACTCTTTTTTTTGGAACTTTTTGCATGGTTATCTCCATTAATTTGTATTTTTGTGCTAGGAGCTTTGGGAGTGAACCTTGATGTGTTGTCAGGGAACTTTGCCTTGGGTACTGACTGGTCTTCAACTTGATCAACTGATGTTGCTGGTCCACAAGAATTAGACTTGGAAGACAAGTCAGTCAAAGAGTTATCTGCAATATCTAAGACCAGAGAGTATCGGAAGTCGCCAATTTCTTTTTGGGTGAAATCCAAAGGACGCCCCTCCTCGGGCCCATTTAACTACAAAAACACCACAGTCCACAGAGGTGGTTTGTTGAGGAATGTCAGTGGAGCTAGGAATTGTATAAAACTCCCATTCATCAGGATTGTACAAAAACCCACTCTTTGCCGAAATATACTTAAGGAAGTGTGAAAACCGTTAAAAGGCTCTCTGTGCACCCACCCCTTCATACAGCGAGTCAAGATAAACCATCTTCTTCTCTTGTACAAATATAGCAACCAAACACCAGTGATCACCATGTAACAGAGGGCAAAGAATCACATCTTCCTCCAGAAGTCCATCATACAACAAGTGAAACTTGCGTCCAAGGAAATTTTCAATTGAGCCACATTGGAGGTTATGATAAACATCGGTATTGACTGTGCGAACACGCCTTCCATTTTCCTTGGTCTGCTGCTCAATTAGAAGAAAAAGTTTGTCCACAACAAAGTTAGAGAGCAAAGAATCACTTAAGTTTTGAGATGTTGGAAGAAGTCTTGCTATGTCAGTGGAGTCCCAGCCTAAAACTCGTGGGTGTTTTGGTATCTCAACACCAGCTAAAGCAACTTCTACAGCTCTTCGTTCACTTTTTTTCTACTGACATACCTTTCACGTTGCATCCTCTTCGATCGTGCTGAATTTTCTCAAGCTCTTCCACGAAGCATTTATATGAAAGTAGAGCCTGAAAAACACTGTTCAGGTAACAGGTTTCACCCAAGTTCACAATGCCTTTCGGTTCCATCATAAAGAACAGAAAAAAGAGTGATTCTTTCCAAAAAGTGAGAAGGTTAACAATGAACTCCTTGACCTTTCCCGCAGCGGAAACAGAAGAACTCAAATTTCCCGCGAATTTCTCCATGTTTGGTATTGCCAGCTCCCAGGTCGTAAGCGGTCACAAACACTTAGCCCTATTTCTGACAGAGCGGGAGTTCAACAAGCCTGTAAACTGGTGCGAGTAGTAGTGCGAGGTAAGGGAAGGCTCAACTACAAACCTCAGCTTGGTTACCAAGTTTTTTCTGAAAGTGGTCCCAAATAAATTTCCGCAAGCTGCCCATTTAACAAATAACAATCAATACAGGCGAAACAGCGAAAGTTGTTAGGCCGAAAATACAAGCTTAAAAAGGGCTCTTTCACGCTTTGCGCATGCTCACGGATTTATTGACAAAAAACCTGTTTCAAGCTAAAATATCTATCAACACACACTATTCATATACCAATCTAAGATTTTCAAGAAGTAAATGCCATGGATGGGCTGTTTTAGGAGGCGTATAAGTTGGATTGTAGTTGTCAATTCTTGTGTTCCGGGCCTGAACATAATGTAACAAGTTGTTTTAAAATGCATAAAGCCTTAGTAGAAGTGATCGATTGCTGTCTTTTTAGTGGATCAACATGTTTTCTTTTGAAATTATTTGGGTAAACAACGTGAAAATTTAACCTCTGAAAGAGAGAAAATCCAGTGATACGGCCACGAATGAGCCACTTTAAATTGAATGGCCCAAAACAAAAACGCAAACTGTTAGCCCCGAAATAAGAGTGCAAATTGCTAAGCCAACCAGCTGAAATTGGATAGCCCAAAATACAAGCGCAAATTGTTAGGCTCGAAATACCAGTGCAAATTCATAGCCTTAAAATGCCAACAAACATTGTTACGCCCGAAAGACCAACGGAAATTTTTAGGCCCGAATCAAATATCAGCGCAAAATGTTTGATGCGAATAATCAGTGCAAACTGTTAGGCCCGAAATGCCAGCGCAAATTGTTATGTCGAACTTCCAGTGTGAACTGTTAGACCCGAAGTTGCAGTGCAAAATTTTAGGCCCGAAATTTCAGCGGAAATTGTTAAGCCCATATTACAAGCGTAAATTGTTCGGCTCGAAATGCCAGAAAAAAAATTTAGGCCTGACACAGCGAAAATTGTTAGGCCGAACAAGCTTAAACTGAATGGTCCAAAATAAAAATAAAAACTGTTAGGTCAAATTGGAGTGCAAATTGGTAAGCCAACAAACTTAGATTGAATAGCCCAAAATACATGTGCATATTGTTAGCAAGGAAATGCAAGTGCAAATTCTTAGGCTTGAAATGGCAGCATAAATTGTTACGCCCGAAAAGCCAATGAAACATTTTAGGCCCGAAATGCCTGTGGAAATGTTTATGCCCGAAACAGCGAAAATTGTTATACCGAAAATACGAACTTGAATTGAATGGCCCAAAATAAAAACGCAAACTGTTAAGCCTGAAATGAGAGTGCAAATTGATAAGCCAACAAGCTTAAATTCAATAGTACAAAATACGTGCGTAAATTGCTAGGCCCAAAATGCCAGTGCAAATTCTTAGGCTTGAAATACCAACATAAATTGTTATGCTCAAAAAGCCAATGAAAATATTTAGTCCTGAAATGCCAGCTTAAAACGTTAGGCCCGAAACGCCAGTGCAAATTCTTAGGCTTGATCATGAAATGCCAGCATAAATTATTTCGCTGAGAAGCCAATGGAAATTTTTAGGTCCAAAATATCAGCGCACTGAATTGTTTGGCGCGCACGTTCAGTGCAAATTGTTATCTTCCACCTTCCAGTGTAAACTGTTGGACCCCAAGTTGCAGTGCAAATGTTTAGGTCAGAATTTCGAGCGGAAGCTGTTAGGCCCATAATACAAGCGCAAATGGTTAGGCCCGAAATGCCAGTGGAAACTTTTCGGCCCGAAATAGCGAAAATTGTTAGGCCAAAAGTACAAGCTTAAAGTGAATGGCCCAAAATAGAAACGCAAACTGTTAGGTCCGAAATGAGAATCCAAATTGGTAAGCCAACAAGCTCAGATCGAATAGCGCAGAATACAGATACGTGCGTAAATTGTTAGGCCCGAAATGCCACTGCAAATTCTTAAGCTTGAAATACCAACATAAAATGTTATGCTCAAAAAGCCAATGAAAATTTTTAGTCCTGAAATGCCAGCTTAAAATGTTAGGCCCGAAATGCCAGTACAAATGCTTAGGCTTGAAATGCCAGCATAAATTATTTCGCCCAAAAAGCCAACGGAAATTTTTAGGTCCGAAATATCGGCGCACTGAATTGTTTGACACGCACGTTCAGTGCAAATTGTTAGGTCCGAAATGATAATGCAAAATGGTAAACCAACAAGCTCAGATTGAATAGCGCAGAATACCTGCGTAAATTGTTATGCCGAAATGCCAGTTCAAATTCTTAAGATTGAAATACCAACATAAAATGTTATGCTCAAAAAGCCAATGAAAATTTTTAGTCCTGAAATGCCAGCTTAAAATGTTAGGCCCGAAATGCCAGTGCAAATGCTTAGGCTTGAAATGCCAGCATAAATTATTTCGCCCGAAAAGCCAACGGAAATTTTTAGGTCCAAAATATCGGCGCGCTGAATTGTTTGACGCGCACATTCAGTGCAAATTGTTATGTTCGAGCTTCCAGTGTAAACTGTTAGACCCGAAGTTGCAGTGCAAACGTTCAGGCCCGTATTTTCAGCGGAAGCTGTTAGGCCCATAATACAAGCGCAAATGGTTAGGCCCGAAATACCAGTGGAAACTTTTAGGCCCGAAATAGCGAAATTTGGTAGGCCAAAAGTACAAGCTTAAACTGAATGGCCCAAAATAGAAACGCAAACTGTTAGGTCCGAAATGAGAATGCAAATTGGTAAGCCAACAATCTTAGATTGAATAGCACTATGTACGTACGTAAATTGTTAGGCCCGAAATGCCACTGCAAATTCTTAAGCTGGAAATGCCAACATAAAATGTTATGCTCAAAAAGCCAATGAAAACTTTTAGTCCTGAAATGCCAGCTTAAAATGTTAGGCCCGAAACGCCAGTACAAATGCTTAGGCTTGAAATGCCAGCATAAATTATTTCGCCCGAAAAGCCAACGGAAATTTTTAGGTCCGAAATATCAGCGCACTGAATTTTTTGGCGCGCACGTTCAGTGCAAATTGTTATGTTCCAGCTTCCATTGTAAACTGTTAGACCCGAAGTTCCAGTGCAAATTTTTAGGCCCGAATTTTCAGCGGAAACTGTTAAGCCCATATTACAAGCGTAAATTGTTAGGCTCGAAATGCCGGAAGAAAATTTCAGGCCCAACACAGCGAAAATTGTTAGGATGAACAAGCTTCAATTGAATGCTCCAAAATAAAATCGCAAACTGTTAGGTCTGAATTGAGAGTGCAAATTGGTAAGCCAAACAGCTTAAGTTGAATAGCCCAAAAATACATGCGCAAATTGTTAGCACCGAAATGCAAGCGCAAATTCTTGGGCTTGAAATGGCAGCATGAATTGTTATGCCCGAAAAGCCAATGAAAAACGTTATGCCCGAAATACCAGCTCAAAATGTTAGGCCCGAAATGCCTGTGGGAATTTTTACGCCCGAAACAGCAAAACTTGTTAGACCGAAAATACGAGCTTGAGTTGAATGGCCCAAAACATGAGGTTGAATTGAATGGCCCAAAAGGCAAAATCTGAAGTCTGAAATGAGAGTGCATACTGGTAAGCCAACAAACTTAAATTCAATAGTCCAAAATACAAACGCAAATTGTTGGGCTCGAAATACCAGTGCAAATTCTTAGGATTGAAATGCCAGCATAAATTGTAACGACCGAAAAGAAACGGAAATTTTTACGCCCGAAATGCCAGCATGTATAGTTGGGCCGGAAATGCGAGTGTAAATTGTTAGGCCCGAAATGACAGTGTAAATACTTATGATTGAAATGCTAGCATAAATTGTTACGCCGGAAAAGCCAATGGAAATTTTTGGCCTGAAATATCAGCGCAAATTGTTGGGCGGAAAATTTCAGTGCAAACTGTTAGGCCCGAATTGCCAGCTTAAATTGTTAGGCCCGAAATACCAGTGCAAATTTTAGGCGTGAACGTCCAGTGTAAAGAGTTAGAACCGAAGTTGCACTGCAAATGTTTGGGTCCGGATTTTCAGCGGAAGCTGTTAGGCCAATAATACAAGCGCAAATTGTTAGGCCCAAAATGCCAGTAGAAATTTTTCGGTCCGAAATATTAGCGCACTGATTGTTGGGTGCGTACTTTCAGTGCAAATTGTTATGTTCGAGCTTCCAGTGTAAACTGTTAGACCCGAAGTTGCAGTGCAAATGTTAAGGCCCGAATTTTCAGCGGAAGCTGTTAGGCCCATAATACAAGCGCAAATGGTTAGGCCCGAAATGCCAGTTTAAACTTTAGGCCCGAAATAGCGAAAATCGTTAGGCCAAAAGTACAGCCTTAAACTGAATGGCCCAAAATAAAAACGCAAACTGTTAGGTCCGAAATGAGAATGCAAATTGGTAAGCCAACAAGCTTAGATTGTATAGCGCAAAATACGTGCGTAAATTGTTAGGCGCGAAATGCCAGTGCAAATTCGTAGGCTTGAAATACCAACATAAATTGCTATGCCCAAAAAGCCAATGAAAAAATTTAGTCCTGAAATGCCAGCTTAAAATGTTAGGCCCGAAACGCCAGAGCAAATTCTTAGGCTTGAAATGCCAGCATAAATTATTTCGCCCGAAAAGCCAACGGAAATTTTTAGGTCCGAAATATCAGCGCACTGAATTGTTTGGCGCGCACATTCAGTGCAAATTGTTATTTTGCAGCTTCCAGTGTAAACTGTTAAACCCGAAGTTGCAGTGAAAATGTTTAGCCCCGAATTTGCAGTAGAAGCAGTGAGGCCCATAATACAAGCGCAAATTGTTGGGCCCGAAATGCCAGTGTAAACTTTTAGGTCCGAAATAGTGAAAATTGTTAGGTACAAACTTAAACTGAATGGCCCAAAATAGAAACGCAAACTGGTAGGTCTGATATGTGAATGAAAATTGGTAAGCCAGCAAGCTTAGATTGAATAGCGTAAGATACGTGCGCAAATTGTTAGGCCCGAAGTGCGAGTGCAAATTCTTAGGCTTGAAATGCCAGCATAAATTATTTTGCCCGAAAAGCCAACGGAAATATTTAGGTCCGAAATATCAGCGCACTGAATTGTTGGACGCGCACATTTAGTGCAAATTGTTATGTTCGAGCTTCCAGTGTAACCCGAATTTTCAGCAAAACTGGTAAGCCCATATTATAAGCGTAAATTGTTAGGCTCGAAATACTGGAAGAAAATTTTAGGCCGGACACAGCGAAAATTGTTAGGCCGAACAAGCTTCAACTGAATGGTCCAAAATATAATCGGAAACTGTTGGGTCTGAAATGAGAAGTGCAAATTGGTGAGCCAAACAGCTTAAGTTGAATAGCCCAAAATACATGCGCAAATTATTAGCACCGAAATGCAAGTGCAAAATCTTAGACTTGAAATGGCAGCATAAATTGTTACGCCAGAAAAGCCAATGAAAAATGTTGTGCCCGAAATGCCAACTCAAAATGTTAGGCCCGAAATGCCTGTGGAAATTTTTACGCCCGAAACAGCAAAACTAGTTAGACCGAAAATACGAGCTTGAATTGAATTGCCCAAAATCAAAAGGCAAACTCTTAAGCCTGAAATGAGAGTGCAAATTGGTAAGCCAACAAACTTAAATTCAACAGTCCAAAGTACAAACGCAAATTGTTAGGCTCGAAATATCATTGCAAATTTTTAGGATTGAAATGCCAGCATAAATTGTAACGCCCGAAAAGAAATGAAAATTTTTACTCCCGAAATACCAGCATGAATAGTTAGGCCGGTAATGCGAGTGTAAATTGTTAGGCCCGAAATGAGAGTGCAAATAATTAGGCTTGAAATGCTAGCATAAATTGTTACGCCGGAAAAGCCAATGGAAATTTTTGGCCTGAAATATCAGCACAAATTGTTGGGCGCAATATTTCAGTGCAAACTGTCAGGCCCGAATTGCCAGCTTAAATTGTTAGGCCTAAACGTCCAGTGCAAACTGTTAGACCCGAAGTTGCAGTGCAAATGTTAAGGCCCGAATTTTCAGCGGAAGCTGTTAGGCCCATAATACAAGCGCAAATTGTTAGGCCCGAAATGCCAGTGGAAACTTTTCGGCCCGAAATAGCGAAAATTGTTAGGTCAAAAGTAGAGGCTTAAAGTGAATGGCCCAAAATAAAAACACAAACTGTGAGGCCCGAATTGAGAATGCGAATTGGTAAACAACAAGCTTAGATTGAATAGCGCAATTTATGTGCCTAAATTGTTAGGCCCGAAGTGCTAGTTCAAATTCTTAGGCTTGAAATACCAACATAAATTGTTATGCCTAAAAAGCCAATGCAAATATTTAGTCCTGAAATGCCAGCTTAAAATGTTAGGCCCGAAACGCCAGTGCAGATTCTTAGGCTTGAAATGCCGGCATAAATTGTTTCGCCCGAAAAGCCAACGGAAATATCTAGGTCCGAAATATCAGCGCACTGAATTGTTTGGCGCGCACGTTCAGTGAAAATTGTTATTTTCCAGCTTCCAATGTAAACTGTTAAACCCGAAGTTGCAGTGCAAGTGTTTAGGCCCGAATTTTCAGCGGAAGCTGTTAGGCCCATAATACAAGCGCAAATGGTGAGGCCCGAAATGCCAGTGGAAACTTTTAGGCCCGAAATAGCAAAAATTGTTAGGCCAAAAGTACAGCCTCAAACTGAATGGCCCAAAATAAAAACGCAAACTGTTAGGTCCGAAATGAGAATGCAAATTGGTAAGCCAACAAGCTTAGATTGTATAGCGCAAAATACGTGCGTAAATTGTTAGGCGCGAAATGCCAGTGCAAATTCTTAAGCTTGAAATGCCAACATCAATTGTTATGCTCAAAAAGCCAATGAAAATATTTAGTCCTGAAATGCCAGCCTAAATTGTTAGGACCGAAGTGCCAGTGCAAATTCTTTCGCCCAAAAAGCCAATGGAAATTTTTAGGTCCGAAATATCAGCGCAAACTGTTTGGCGGGAACGTTCAGTGCAAATTGTTAGGCAGGATATGCCATCTTAAATTGTTAGGTCCGAAATAGCACTGCAAATTTTTAGGCGTGAATCTTCAGGCCCATAATACAAGCGCAAACTGTTAGGCCCGAAATGCCAGCGGAAACTTTTAGACCCGAATCAGCGAAAATTGTTAGTCCGAAAATACAATCTTAAATTGAATGCAAGTTGTTAGGCACGAAATGCCAGCCTAAATTGTTAGTCCTCAAATGTCCGCGTAAAGTGTTACGCCCAAAATACAATGACAAACTGTTAGGCCCAAAATACAAGCGCAAATTGTTAGACCCAAAATTAGTAGGCCCAAAATATCAGTGAAACTGTTAGGCTCAAAATACAATTTTGAGCTCAAACACAAGCGCAAATTGTCAGTGCAATTTGTAGTCCTGAAATATCAGCGCAAATTGTTGGTCCGAAATGCCAGTGCAAATTGTTAGGCCCGAGATGCCAGTGCGATTTGTTTGACGCGAAGTGCTAACGCAAACTGTTAAAGGTGCTGTTTCACAACTAAGTCGATAAATTTTCCCTTTTTCAGAAGTTACATTATTACGTTGTTTGTCCAAAGAATGTAAAAGGAAACATCTTAATCCACTAAATAACAAATGATCAATCACTTTTGCCAAGGTCGTATGCATTATAAAGCAATTTGTTACTTTGTGTTCCGGCCCGTAACATAAAAATTGATAACTATAATCCAACTTAATCGCCATCTAAAAGAAACCATCCGAAGCATTTATCTCTTGAAAAACTTAGATTGGCATCTGAACAGTGACTGTTGACAGATATTTTAGCTTAAAACAGTTTTCTTGTCAATAAATCCTGAGCATGCGCAAAGCCGTGAAAGTGCCCTAACTGTTAGGCCCTGTCAAAAAACCCGATGTGGCAAGGCATAAGCAATGTTTGTTGACCTTTTTTATTATAATTGATTGAACTCATTAAGCAGTTCAACAAATAACTTAATTTTATAACCAAATATTTGGTTGTAATGTTATAACCAAATATAACCCAATACATTTTAATAGAAGAGACGCTGTGTTGTGTTGTGATATATTTAATTGAATTTAGTTTAATATATTTTAATTAATTAAGACTTAATTTGTACTTTTGTCAAATTCATCATCATTACTATTTTGTTTTCTTTTCTTTTTTACTGTAAATTTATTTTATAAACCTATCTAAATTGCTCCCACCCCGAATTGTATTTTAACTAACTGCGGGTGGCAGTTATTTGTAATTTGTATTGTTTAAAAAAGAATAGTAAATTGTTTTTTCTTGTTTCTTATATTTCGATTGTTTGTCTCCTTTGTTAGGGAAACCGTACATATCGATTTGTTCCACGAGAAACGTCAGAACGACGTTTTGGGGGTGGGTGGGGGACTTTCTTGGCCATGACGTTTTTCTAGAAAATCGATAGTTTTCTGACAGTTCTTGAACATAAAGATGAAAAGTAGAAAA
>JANSTQ010138319.1:0-13252 GCA_026167885.1 Bergia puertoricense
TGTTTTGTACAAAAATTATGAAACGAAAGGAAATCATGAATATTAATGAGGACCCACAGTTTCAGTAAATGGACCCCCAACTTCAGCAAGAGGGGGTCCAGTGGACCCCTCCTTTTCAATTTCTAGATTTATCACTGAATCTTCTAAACAACTTTTCAGAAATATGACTTTGTATGCACACACAGAAACTGAAGACAAGATTGTGCCTAAATAATGTTAGCTGTACAATCATGTAATACTACTGACAGCATAACTGAGGTATATTAAACAGACCTTGGATTTATCTGAGTAACAGCTTCCATTAGTGGTCCCAAGCCAAGTCCTAAATGAAATCACAAAATTAATTAATAAAATAATTCATGAGAATGTCAGACACAACCATTTGCTGGTTGGGATAATGTAGAGGTGCGTCAACAAAAACTGCTATGTATAATGTACTCACCAACAAAGAATGAAAAGCCAGCCAGAAAACCTATAGATGTAAATCACAATGTAATAATTGTATATTAGTTGATTGCTGTGTAATATCCAGAGGAAATCTGAAGGCTTCACAAGACAAAATCATGCTGGACTAAAATGGGCATTAAGTATGATACATGCACTAGGTTATCCACAGTAGCTATGGGGAAAAATCTGAATAATAAACACTAATGCCAATAGATTTTCAAGAGTTTAAATATTCTGTGCCAAATTAAAAAATCACATCAAGTCAACAAGTGTATGCGTAGAATTTAAACAAAGCGCCAAACCATTAAACTTTTGCTTACATGTAGACCTGTGTCACAAAACAATTATACTTACAAATGTGTACTACCCAGTTCAGACCAACATGGTTTATAATATGGACTGCCAATAAATTACAGCTACATGTACAAACAAAATCTAAAAACAAAGCTTTTTAAAAGACGTACCAAGCCGCTTCATCTGATTCTTGCCATCATGGGGGGTGAAGGCCAAAGCAAGTAACAATGCAATGGAGGCCAGGCCACAAAGGAGTCCACCACCCTAAACATGTAATTATACTAATCTTATCTGACCCTTGGAGTTTAATTACTAATTAAGTACTGTAAATTGTTATAAATGCTGTACAGCATACAATTATCAATATTATTGCTGTATTAACAATTTTAAGATATATTTGCTGCAGTATATATGTTACATACATTGTACATGACACAATTTTTTTTGTTGATCAAATTACTCAGTACAACATGAACATAGGAGTTTTAAACTGTGAACAAGATTGTATAAACATTTAATTATACATACATGTACATGTACATAAAAATTACTCAATTCTGATTGGCTAAGAGCAGTGCAGTTTTTAGTAAACACAGTGCAGAAAGAGTTAACACAATACAAGGAAAGGAAACAAAATGTTCCAGAAATCTTACAAATTGGCTCAAAGACAATAGAAGTGTTATGAGCCCATGATATCAAGACAACAACGATAATGGCAAAACCAACGACAATGACAACAACAACAACGTCAATGACAGTAACAACAATGTCAATGATAACAATGACAACAAATGGGTTGATGATATTGACAACAACATCAACAAGAGCAACAAGAGCAACAATGACAACAAAGACAATGTCAAAAATGTTGACAACAACAATGGTGTTGACAATGTTAACAATAGTTATGTTGACAATGTCAACAACAGCAATGATAAAGATGTCAACAACTACAATGGCAACAACAGCAACATCCACAATGACAACATCATCAACAAAGTCAACAATAATGAAAACATTGGTGACCACAGTGTCAATGCTGACAACAAATTGTCAACAATGATAACAACACCAACAACAATGAAAATTAAAATGATGACAGTCATGTCAACATTAAAAAGGACATTGTCAAGAGTTACGATGTTGACAATAACCACAACCACATTAACAACATCAATACAATAAAAGCAACAACAATTACAATAGCAACAACATCAATGACATCATCAATTACCAACATAAACTGACTGAAAATTGTGAACAATAATAAATAAATTCTTATAGTTAGTTGGTAGAATAAATGTTTCCTAACATACATATTTTTTGTGTATATTATCAATAAGAAATCATATGGTTTTTCTCATTCAATTTGGAATTAATTTGCACAAGTGAATTTTTCAAAAGCCTGAATTGCACTCGCCGAAGTGGCTCATGCAATTTGAGCATTTTGAAAAACTTACTCGGGCAAATTATTAATTCCAAATTGAACTCAAAATCATATGACTACATATGAAAATTGTTCAGCTAAAATTCAAAAAAACTAATAATTACAATATATGGCTTTTTAAAAGTGAGTTTCAGAACTAAAACATAACTTCCTGCTACTGTTTTACTGGTAAGTAAATTATATTTCTCCCGAGAATTTGAGTCATTGATGGCTGCATTTTGGTGGCAAAATTAAGCTAATGCTCCATCCCTTCCCATATTCTTGACTGATGACACATGCACAATAACCAATGTACACAAGTTGTTTCTGGTCCACTGCATTACAGTGTAAATACTGCAAGCACTGCATTTAATGTTTAATGATCACTATTAGAGACATGCAATGTTTTCTGTTCTACTATATTATTTATCTAATTAGTATTTTATAATTAAATACAGACCATTAAATATTGCTATGCTGCAATATGATTTTGCAAATTTAAATTAAAACCCCAAAATGCCATACCTTTTTAACTAGTTGTTAAAACCTGGTAAATTATATGTACTATGGACCATATTTGTTCTGCTGGTCTTGAAGAGCACAAACTTCTCAACAATTACAAAACTGAGATTAGGGCAAAAACAAAACAGGCTTTTTTTAAAGAAATCTTTGATGTTTGAAAAATTTATGCATTGATCAGTTCAAATTTAAATTATAAATTTTACCTTGAGAATATCAGTAAAGAGATGCACCCCACTGCCGACTCCACCCAACAGTACAGAGAGTGCCAGGCAGGAGTACACACTCTTTAGGTGCTGGCGAGTGGGATGATCGCTGAAACGTCAAATTTATAGAATTAGAATATACTGCACTGGTTACATGGTACACATTTTAATAACATTCAGTAAGATAAACAATACTCAGGCAAAACTTCACTAAATAAATAAACTTTAGCCTTTGCTCATATTAAAAGTTGTAAAACACATTAATATTGTAAATCAGCTGGGCCTACATGTAGGTTTCATACAGGATCAATATTCTAAATAATTTATACTTGAAATGTCTTGTATTGCATGAACATTCTCTGTAAATACAGCTGACCCCTAATACATGTAACTTCAATTAATGGCAACTTGAATTTCGCACTTACTCAAGCCTAATCTACAGACTGTGGAGCTTCTTTGAGATTGGGGGGGGGGCTGATTAGTGATTAAATATTGGGGGGACTGAACACACTTTTTCTCACTAACTCTTTAAAATTTTGAAAATATTGAGGGGGGGGGGCTAAAGTCCCCCCAGCCCTATGGCTCTGCAGTTCATGTAATCATAATTTCCCTTCTTAACAGTGGGAAGAATAACAATAATTGTAACTCAAATTATTTTCAAGTTTTCTTTTCTTTATTTGCTTACTGAGAGTTAACCGACTGTAGGGTATATAACTATTATGATGGTTGCTTTTAATTTATTTTTACTGTTATCACTAAAGATCTCTATTGTCAATAATGTCATTATTATTAAAAATTTTAAATAAAACCTATTATTTTTAAAACAATAAACATTATTGGATTAAAAAACTTGCCTATTACAGTAGAACCCCAATAACTTGAACTCCAAAGGGAAACAAAAAATAGTTCGAGTTATTGGGGTTTCCAGTTATCAGGGTCGGTTGAAAAATTAAATAATCCTGTTGACATGTCTATAAGATATATGTAAACAGCTTTAAATTATGTAGTACTCTGTTAAACTTCATATTATTTTGCAAGCAAAACAACCCAAAGATCAACTTTCTCCGACATATGAGTTTCTCTTCTCAGTTTGTGTAATCATTTGACACATAGTTACTGACTCTATTCAGCAAAAGGTATTACTGTAACATGATCATTTCCTTCTGTCCTTGTTGTAGTGTCCTTGTTGTAGTGTCCTCAAACACATCTTAATACAGGTGTTATTTTGGTAATCTGAGTAACATTACAGGAACTAAGTTTGAGTTTTCGGGGTAAATTTAGGCCAAGGGAAAATAAATTCAGTTTAAGTTTGCAGGGAGTTCGAGTTAACTGAGTTTGAGTTATCTAATTATAAATGAGTGAAAAATAGGGTCAAGTCCAAGGGAAATTGAATTTAGTTCAAGTTAGTGGGGACTTCAAGTTATCTGAGTTCAAGTTATTGGGGTTCTACTGTATTATTATTATTATTACTGCTATTGTTATTTTTATTGTTATTATTATTACATATTACCAAAACTGTTAGTACTGTATGAGTGATTAAAATTTGTAAGGAATCTGGAAATCAATGCTATCAACTTACATGTAGATTCAATAAATATTTTTCTTTGCATACAACAAAACTGATGCTGACTGGTACTATGCCTTATATGAGACGTAAACTAAAGATACAACTATCACAAATGGCCTAAACATGTACACGTACACGTGAAAATAATGTAAGTTAGGCCAAATAAAATAAATTCCCAGTTTCTCATCAGAAATTTTCTAAAAAGTAAATGAGGCATGCGGGGTTTTTTTGCTGGTGAGTTTGGGGAAGTAGAGGGACAGCCTCCCAATTATTAGTTTATACGTGTTATTTCAAACGAGTGCATAGCTGAGTCAACATCTCTAACTTTTTAAAGACAATTGCAACTTTTTACTTACGGTAATCACTAGAAAACACAATTTTCTCTCATTTTCTGCATATAAAAAATAGAAAAAAAATAAATGCTACCACTATTTTGAAATGCGGGCACTGATGAGAAACCGGGATTTTTTTCATTTGACCTTATTATTAACTATTTTAATTATCAAATACTTTGTAGTATCAGTTCCAATTTATCCTATACCAAATGCAGAACATCTTAAGTGTAGGTGCCCACTAAGTGAGCACAGTCACTGAGTATTAAATCTAAACTAAAATTCTAACAGTCAACAACATGTTATATAAGAGGATGAATTATAATGATGGACTAAAAATTGTGATTGAATGTGTAACATGGTACATTTTGGTTTGGATCCAGGGCTTAAGCAACTTGAAACAAATGTGCTACTACTTTCACCAAAATCTACATGTATGTTTGATGCATTTTTTCTTGGGTTTGAACCATGTAAAGCTTACCTGTGTTTACAACTGTTGCAGCAGCATGTGGTAGGTCTTTGAACAATATTCAAACACAAATTTCAAAAATTCACAATGGTCTTTCTGTTACCCAAACTGCACAAAAAGTAATTTTGTCTGCTATATATTGTAACATGCTGTTGATTTTTTGTATAATAACAATTGGACTAAAAATCGAACTGTGTAACATCATCTTAAATTAAAAGCAAGGAACATTGCTTCATAACACCATAAAGTGTACATCAAACTACTTTCACGTTCGTTTTTATTCACACTAGAATGGAAACTACCTAAGCTAAATAATATTTTAAGTTCATAATAATTTCACTGGGTTTGCCTTTGAAAACAGACTTTTAAAACTCTTATTCTTCAGACTTCTATTACAAGTGCCGCATAGTTGTCAGAAATTGGTAAAAGGTACATGGAGAAGTTTATCCACAGGGTCGTACTTTCTCTTTGGCCCAACTTTAGATTTCGTAACTGTTAGCTGCCACATACATAAATTTTAAAGTTTTTGGCTACACATACATGAATGATATATAATTATAAATTTTAAAATGCTTTTTGGAACATGCAACAAAAGAAAATGTTGCAGCACATGCCTCACATTCCACACGAAAATTTCAGTACATACAAATGCAAAATATGTCATCAGCAAATTGTGTTTCTCATTTCCTTCCACTTCACCCAGGTAGTGATTTGACTACCGACAACATAAGTACTGTAACACACTCTTTCTTTTAGCTCGTTTTAGTGTATTAATGGTTGGTACATCAATTTCAGTGTCTAAAAGTTCCACAAAAAGATATCAGTTTGTGCAGTTGAATTTCAAAACCTTGTGACGTGTGTTATAATTCTCAACAACAGCAAACCACTGAAATTAAATATTACTGAATTTATGAGTTCAACTTGTGAAGTTCTTCAGTTCTACATTAACCCGACGTTTGTTCACTAAAATTAAAAATCAACTAAACAAACTAGAACTATATATATTCCCTTATATTACAGCTAAAGAAAGATACCTTTGAAAATATGACAAAGCATATCAATCCAGGTACGAAACCAACAGGTTTTAATGTTTAACAACGTCGACTGTAGCAAATATGGGTTATGAATTTATGTTTTTAAAAATCCGTGGAATCGGTGGATGCAATTGTACTCACAGTTTCGAGAAATCGGTCAAGGCACGGAGTGAAATCGGTCTGTTTCCAAGTAGTGCATCCATTGTCGATGAATTCGAAGATGATTTAGAATTTTATACGTTTACAACAATGTTTCCGCAGCTGCAATCCAACTTATCTCTTCCCACCAATAACAGAAATACCAAATGATGTCACCACAATGGCCGACCAACAGACGTGCAACACTCCCATTGGCTTCGGGCTGCTTCGTACACAATGCTTCGTATTCGTTGATTATCAGTCGATATTTGCTCGGCTTGTAGATTGTTGCAGGAAGAGTCCACAGGCGGCCCAGGCTACATTTAGTGGTTGGAAATTTTGAACAGCTTGGGTTTTTGAAAATTTTCCCCAACAATGCTACGCAAAACAATAAAGTTCGCCATTTACCTCCGGATTCTTGTTTAGTTTCCATTCCTTGTGTTATTGGCGGGAAAACTGAATGTCATAGGGAAGAGACGAGACCCAAGCTAATTCAATTTCCCAACCACTAATGTAGCTTGGGCAGCCTGTGAGGAGTCTTGCAAGTGTCTTGATACCGCCGGGCCATATAAAAACCTTATCTGAAGGAACACCTAACTTGCCGGTCTTATACAAAGGAAATTCTATGAAAAACCTGAACTAGTGTCTTTGAATCAGTTTTCGTTGAGAAGTCGGGAAATGGTGAGAAGGGTTGACCTTTTTGTAGAGTGGCCATTTCACTTCATGTAGGTCTGTATTAAATTGAATATCATCGGGTTATTAAATTGTTAACGGAAACCTCAATGGACCAATCACAAAAGTGACTTTCACGGCAGTTTGGCATTCGGCATGACCAGATCACAAACTGATACAAATGCGAATGACAACAATCAATTCACTTCTCAAAAACTGCGGCAGTTGAAACGGATTTGCTAGGTCAGGGGGACTGAGGCACTCCCTATAGTGGGCTAAAAGATGGAGCTAGGTCACAAACGGATATCATTTTTATGCTCATAGTATAAAAAAAGGGTCGCAAAAATTGGCGTTTTAGTATATGAAAGGGTCGCAAAAATAACAGGTTTACGAAAGACTGCCACTTTTATATCAGGCTTATGAAAGGAGTGCATTTTTTTGTATGCATTTTAAAGCCAAGGGATAACAGGGGATAACATTTTGGTCAAAAATGATACATGAAAGGGTAATGGATTAAACCCCTCCCCCCATAAAACGTTATTGAGTATCCCCATCCGTCCCCCATCCGTCCCCCAACAGAACGGCCAAGTCACTACCATGCAGTGTCTTTCAAACTGAAAAGCTTGTTTAGTGCAGTCCCAGGATCAATTCTTCGATATGACATCGAAAATGATGGAGGGGGAAGCAGGGAGGGGAGGGTGTGTTCAGTTTGGTTTTTATTGTTTATTGGATCCGTTACACTTGGTATATTTTTGTCTTAGCAATCTTGCATAGTATTTCAGTGGTTTGTAGATTTTGGCTGGCAACTTGAGAGGGCCTCTCGGTAATCACGCCCTGTTTATAAAACTCAACTGCACCTGACACAAAAATGAGTTCGGTGACCCCACGGACTACATTTAAAACCGACTGAACTTTTGAAAAACCTAACCGTCAGGTTGAGACACAATCTTAAAACTTCAGAAAATTAAGGTGGCGTAGATCTCTGCTCCTCGTTTAGCGAGTTGAAACTGGAAACGTCGTGAAAACGTGCCTTTTTAAATAAAAACGGATGATCAAAACAGCAGAAAAAATGACGCTCACTTAGCCGGAACCGCCTGGTATTATAAAAGGGATCTTAAATGGTTCTACAAAATTTTGAAATTTGGGTTCTGATCGAATTGCTCGCAAAATTTTGAAGGATGCTAGCTTGCTTGAAGTCGCCATTTTTCACAATTTAATGCTCAAATGCTCCTGTTCGCAAAAAATAACAGTGTGCTTTCATACTCGCACAGACCATTCAATACTCCTTATAAACTTCTTTAAATAGACGAGTTTTATATATTAAAGGTTATGTTTTGAAGTCCGTTCCACAGTCTGGAAGTATGAACTCGGAACGGAGCATGCGCAATGCAAGTGTTAAATATTACATTATTCAGTTAAAAAAATAGTAAGTTTGAGGGCCGGAAGCAGAAACGTATCACCTGACCTCGGCGTGCACGACGGGGTTTACGACTATACTAACTCACTATATATGCAGATTCAGAACCATTGATAGATTTGTATATCGTTTGTATAAACCTCGTCGAAAAAATTCGGAAGGCTTGCAACCGCGCAGTTTAGTAAATCGGAATTTTGAGCTTTTGGAGCCCAGTTCTCCCGAAAATGTCTCCCTCTTGCTGGTGAAACACTTGTCACATCCATCAATTTTTCAAATTGTACAAAATAAAACAAACCTTGAACTTGGGAATATCTTGAACAGACGTTCTAATTGCTTGCAACTTACGGAACAGTAGTAAACCGTAAGCTCGCTTGTAAGGAGAACTTCGATGTTCATCAGCCAAATAAACAACCGGATTTGAAGAAGTTTGTATATACACATATCTCTTATATATATATATATATACAATAGTCATGCAGCTACAGGATTGCTTAATTCCATATTTTTTTTGTTCACTGAATCCAGCTCCTTCATTTTTTTTGTCGCGAATTCTAGCAAACAACAAAACACGTTATCACTTGACTTGGGAAAAATTAGTTTTTCATTCATGTCTAAATATGTATATATTGATTATACTTCTGCCATGACGAACACCAGGCAGTCTTGTAATTATTCACGAAGCACACTTTTTGTAATAAGGTAACACTGCAGCCTCAGTGAATCTCGCTTGTATGAAAGTCGCATAAAAACAAGGCAGTGACGTGAAGGAGCAACCGTTAGTTTTATGAGTATGAAGGTAATGCATTTTAATTACTTTTGGTAAAGCAACTTATTCTTATTAGGAACTAAATCTGAGTTTTAAAAAACGTTTTGATAGCAAAAACAGAAGTCGTGTGTCTTGCACCCCTTTTTAACTGGTGGAACATTGCAGTGTAGAATAATCATATGCATGTACTGAAAAACTTTATCGCAAATCATTTATCCCAAAGAATTCACGGTTATTTTCGGTGTTTTGGGCATGTTACCAAAGGATCAAGTGGAACAAAACAAAAACAAAACATGTAAAACCGTTTGCGTTAAAGCTCGCTAGTTAACTATAATAAAAGCAATAAACTGTCAATGTATACGTGGCTCCAATGAAGCGGCAAGGGAACGCGATTGAATTTAGTAATCAACACCTGTTTTTTATGGTCTTCAATTTACCAGCTATGAATGTCGTGATAAGGCATAGTTGTACTATTTTGATGGTTTTCTTTCTTTCCTGGTAAGTTTCGTTTTCCTTTTAGTGTTCGGAAAATTAAAGTCACGCCCATATACCTTAAAAAATTAACTACACTTTGAGCAACATCTATACTCAGTGGTACGTTGTGTGGTCAACAAGGGTTGATATCAGGATGGTATGTTTTCGACATAAGTTTTGGTGTAAAGCTGACGTTTTGATCGTTAGCCCATTGTCATCTGGAGCAATTTAAAGACTACATATTTAGCCTACTCACCAATAAAAAAAAGTTTGTCGGTCAAAAAACTAGTCATCCAATTTTATTCAAGATTATTAGTTTAAAACAAGAAGATCAATTTTCGTAGATCACTTTATGAATAGCTTGCAAAAAAGTCTTGACCACTTTTTCAATTGTTATGGTTAGAAACAAAACGCGTAGTCCAATCGCCCATATCAGTGGTAGCTTCGTTGCAACATTTACAAATCATGTATCGCCAATGGTTTCAGTCAAACTTATTCCTGCTAGTTACTGATGTCAATCGTTCATAAACGCCTTTTCGTTATTTTTTCATTGTTTTTTTTTTGTTCCCGACTTCATTTTTTTTTCATCTTGTAAGGTTTAAATAAAGAGAAAACCAAAAAATGTGTGAAAGTAACTTTTCACAAATTAAGGATATCGATATTTTATGCACCTGTCTTTAGTTAATCCGGTGATCTCGCCAAGACAGCACAGTTAAGGTAATTGAGTTTGCATGGTTGTCTTTATTAGGAATTATCAAGCATGAAAGTCTTAATCAAAAGTTATCGTTGTTTTAAAATACAACCTCCGGCGAGAGAAATTAGAATTTTGTAACGTTTAATTAACAGCTCTCCTCGTAATTAAACAAGATCTGTTCATGGCCGGCTTTTTCGGTTAAGCTTCCGTAGCTTTAAAATTAACTATTTATTTAAAGGTTTCCTTATATAAACTTGGCGCAGTATAAGATTGAAATTAAAAGAATCAAACGTATTCCCGCATTAACGACTATATATTAATCAAAATGCAATCAGCTTGCGATATTAGAATTACAACTGAAATTCCAGAACATTTTGCTTTATTTTAAGTTCGACTCTAGCGCTAGCAGCTGGTCGCGAAAACAAACGCTTCGAGAAACCATTATCAATTTTAAAAATTGATGAAAAACTAAGCCTCTGCTTTCTTTTAATATGTTTGGGGATAATGAAAACTGCAGGGACCACACAATGCGGAAAATATTTATAAAAAATCAATATACAAAACATTCCGCACAGTTTTCACATCCTAATATTTTACTGCATTTCTTTATACACGGCACTGGAAATACTTTCTTAGACCTCAAATATGTGGTTTTATTTTGATTAGAAACACTTTTTAACGCAACAAATATTTTAAAATCAGCTCGTAATTTACTAAATTTGAAGTCATTTTTGTAAGAAATGACTTTACAAAAGCATTTTTAACATAATTTTGATGTTTAGTCTAGTCTGTGACCGAATATTTTTTCAGTCCGTGCATAAAACTTCAGAATTCCGTTACTGTATTCTAAAAGAGTTAAGTGACTTTTATACCACAGTAAATTTGTAATTAATGAAAATTAACGAAAACAATTTATCTCCGATATTATTCTTTTATGAAACACAAACCATTCTGATAATTAAGCACAGTACACTGAAAAGCGGCTGTTTTGGTTACTGTAAATGTCAGTAATACCTCTGAAAAATTACCTGTGTCTATAGTTGTTAAAAATGGGTTAATTAAATTAAACCCAGGGCCAGGATTAGGTGATCTTTAATTTATATTCCTTTATCCTGGAACGTAAAGTCTGTTCATTATAGGAGGAGTTTCAGTTATTGTTTTTCAATTATTCTACCAGCTCTTTATTAGCTGTTTGAGACAAAGGTTTCTTTGTTTCATGTCTCGGAAGGTGTTTGAATTTGAAAATGTTTGTTTGTAAACATTACGCCAGCTGAAATCCGCCTATAAAATGTTTCTGAAACACTCCATGGAAAATCAACCAGAACGTAAACCCGATAAGTCTGCCCAAACCAGTCTTTGGAGGAAGCAAATCCAGTCTGGGAAAAGTTTAATTCTAAAGTACAAGCTAAATCCGTTTTGAATGATATATTGTCATTACTAGAAATAAAATAAACATTTCGAGCCAGAGGCAATATTCACATAAAGGCAGTCTTTGTTTATAAGTTTTTTTTTCATTCATAACTGAAAACTTTGTCAGACGAACAAACAAACACTATCACGGGATAATGAAGAGCATAGAAAGATTAATTTTTTCTGCCACGTTTTATGTCTTTATTCAAAAACAGCACCGGGAAAGCTTGCCAGCGTTTTCAAAAAAATATATGGGATTATTGGCTGATACCCAGTCACTGAGTTCGAGAATCTCATATATTTGCTCATAGTTTCCTACAAAACTTTCAAACGATTAAATTTAAAATCGTTAAACTTGACCCGTGATAAGTATTCTTTCGTTTATTTGTTCATTCTGCAACATTTTAGTTTTTTTTAAAGTCAGAATAAAGTCAGCAAAGTTAGGCCTATGGTGACCCTCTGAGGTATAGGATGTCCACCAACCCACCCCCTAAGAGAAAATATGGGATAATGACCTTTTTTCAGTACTCTTTAGTATTTCAGTAGACCAGTTTCCGATTCCAAGTTGCCGCTGATTACAATGACAACAATAATTTGTACAGTTTTATCCTCAACTCGGTGTTGCCGTGAAACTACATTAATACCGGCGAGATCCGAATCTTCAACAATACACAAAGTTTTGTGAATAGCTCATTTCCACATTAGAATTTATAAATATTTAACATCAAGTCGAGGCTAACACTGCAAAAACAAGTTTATAGTCATTGTAATCAGCGGCGACTGGGAATAAGAAACTGGTCTATTTGGCAAGCAATTCACCATACCGAAAAAGATGGCGCCACGCAATGCATTGTGGTAAAAGGGACAAAATATGCAAAGAATGTAAACAAACATGGCGACTGGTCATGGTCCACCGCGATTTCCGAAAAGAATAGAACCTCAGTGACTTGTGCTTCCAGCTTTCATGGTAGTATTAGGCAACACAACACTTGTTATTAGGCATTTTTTGCCTACTGCTTCAAATCTGTCTCAAAGGCAGCTATGTGTGTTTTTCTTTGCACATTTTGTCCCTTTTACCACAATGCATTGCTTGGCGCCCTCTTTTTCGGTATGGTGAATTTTTTTGAAGGTCTTAATTGTCCAAATGGATAATTGTGTAAATTGTTCGATCGCTGCCTCAGCGTCAAGAAGGTTTATGATATAATTATATAAATCTAGCGTGTTGGCAGGAAAGGGGTCTCCTGTGGTACGTCAAGGAAACTGAAATTCACTTTCTATTTAACCCTACCTGACCGGGGGGGGGGGAGAGAACAGAAAGTGCCCGCGCCAACTTCAAACCACTATAGCTCAGCAGCCGTTGTAGATACGGCAACGATATTTGGTGACT